>VNWX01000388.1:0-23077 GCA_009869905.1 Ceratophysella communis | reverse complement strand
GAATATAAAGGACTTCCGAGGATCACTAGTGATTCTCGCGAATCACCGGTGATCCATGGAGTTCCGTGGATCACTAGTGAGTTTCAAAACTCACCGAGTTCCGTGGATCACTACGACATAGGCACTTGTTGAGACAGGAAGAGCAAAGAGAAAGAGTAACATGTCTATTGTATGGCTGGAGCTTGCATTTGAATTTGCATATTCCTGTCTTTCGTTGGAATTTGATTTAAATCGCTACATTATTGCTTC
Organism: Ceratophysella communis; assembly: GCA_009869905.1. Lineage (NCBI taxonomy): Eukaryota > Metazoa > Arthropoda > Collembola > Poduromorpha > Hypogastruridae > Ceratophysella > Ceratophysella communis. The sequence goes on along the minus strand of VNWX01000388.1, from coordinate 22,828 downwards.
GACTAAAGTAATTAAAATCATTACAAAACCTGGACAATGTGTAAAGCTGTAGTAAGAATAACCACGAGGCAGGAACTGTCACAACTAAATCCTGGGCGGCACGTTTAATAACTACCTACTTAAAACTAACACATTTTGGGAAGCATTTAGTCCCGTTTTGAAAATTCATTGATTTCGGAAGCAGAGAGTTCATTTGTTCCAGACTTTTGTTTTGGTTCACGATGCTGAGCTGGACAGACGCTAACAGTATTTCATTTTAATTGACGTTGTAAAATTAAGGGAAACAAATAATTATTGCTTATTGCAATCGTTTACTGGTCAAGTTATAGTTATACGCATGAACAAAACGTATCTTCATTATCCACTAGTTTCATATGAGTATTTTCATTTAAAGGTCTGAAAATATTGCATTTTTTTACATTGTGACTAATTCCTTCAAAAATTAGGGAATAACTAATACGTACTGAAGGAACAAAATGCATCGTATTACTGGAATGAATTAGCATCGATGACCAAGTTAAGTACTTATAGTTGCAGTTGTACTGTAACAGACATGTTGTATTTTATATCGCCTACCTATTCTACTGCATATTCTCAACTGGGAAACTAAAAAACAGCAAACATGCAACTAACTGCTGTATACGAATAACGCTAGAATCAGATACTTAATAATCTACACTACGAACGCAGTACTTTAGTGTAAAGTACTTAGCTAACTAACATGCATCGAAGTTCGCAACTCGTTGTGTAAAATTAACAATGAGTATGGGTGTGAAAATTACGTAAAGTAGGTCGTAAATTCATTGGCAAACTGCGGTCCTTAAGATTAGTTAACTTAATTGCACTGTTTACCCAATTACGGTAGGATTAAATACGTCATCGATTACTAAAAACAAAAACACCTGTCATGAAGGTTAGAAATATACCTCACTCTGAAAATTGCGGAGCTTATGTTTAGATTAATTACCCGTCTATCTTGGAACTGAACACATCGAAGTTGTATTTTGTTTTGGGATATACTGTCTTTCATTGGGCTTTCTCATCCTCACTTTCACCCGACTCCATTTCTTCATCACTCTCGTCTTCATCCTCGTCCAATCCATGCTCCAACCGGAACTGCCTCTCATGATTTTGAAACCATTCTTGCCACAAATCCTCGACAGTTCTGCTCTCATCAGCCGATACAGGAAAACCATCATCAGGATCTGCAACCAGACCGTACAAGAGCACTTCTTCATTGTCATCCGGATCATCTTGCGACCAGTCTGCATCATAATGAACAAATGCATCGGAAACTTCGGTCTCTTCGGTAGCTTGCTGGCCTGATGTTAACCAGTTCAGGATTTCTTCGTGAGAAGCTCGATCTGCGTCAAATTCCTCTGTTTCATCTCCAGGAAGACAGAGGTCAATTTGCTCAGGAGCACTGTCATGATGGGGCTTCAATGACGAGTTGAAGCTACCTTGATTGTCAAGCTGGTGTCGGAGAAGGCGAAGTAGCGCAAAAGTCGAGTTTTCTTTAGGATGCTTACTGTCCGAATAGTGTTTCTCCATTGATTCTTCAGTTAGCTGGAAGTACCCACAAGTGTCACAGATTTGAGCATGGACCTCGTTCAGTTTTTCAACGCAGCTTGGAATCGGAGTAACTTTGAGAAGAAGATGATTGTCGGTTTCCTGTCCTTCATTGTGTGCTTCTTGAATGTGTACAATACCCTCCTCTTGATGAGCGAAACGCATGTCACAGATGGTACAGCAAACACGGAACTCACCCGTGTGAGAGGTCATGTGATCGTAAAATTGAATGATGTCTTCAACGGGATAACTTGCATTGCATACTAAGCAACCCCAACTTTCTGCTTCGACTGGCATCAAATGAGGGACGCCAGTTTGCACGCTGAAAATTTTCAAAATTTGACGAATTTCAGGCATTAGTACGGCACTAGGAATAAGAAGACTACTAGTGCGATGCTGATTCACAATGTGACTAGTTAGAACCGTTCCAAGGCCATGGAAACGACAGTTGGGGAATGGACATTTCTTGCTCATGCCTGAGGATGGAAGTTCGTCGCCAGAATCATCCAGCGGCTCTATCTTAATTCGAATTTTCTGATCAAATTCTTCCAGCGGCAAAATTGGCTTCTTGTCTTGTAGGTCGTTCAATATAGGTTTCTTATCTTCGTCCTGTAAACTGCGAACCGAATGAATTATAGGAATGCCTTCATCCTCACACTTTTCAGATTTAATTGTGGTTGTCACTGGGATGTCACTTCCAGCACTCTGATCTTCAACAGTAGCAGCTTCTTCATCTTCAGAGTAGTCTGGTTGATCCAAAGGTTCAGGCTTGATTCTTATGCCGTCCTCCAGAGATGACAATGGAACAAACATGGAGGCCAACGTGTTGATCGGAGCTTGAATGCCCTGTGCTCCGTGTTGGTCAATAGTGAAAGCGAACTTTGGATGAGTTTCGCTGTTACATTGACTATTATCGATTTCCATTGACTCCCCTTTGTCATCGTTTGTTGGTTCTAAAATAGAGTTGAACTCCCGTGTACTGATGGAGCACATGGGGTCGCTTTCTTTATCAGCTTGGTGCTGAAAAGCTTCGTGGTCTTCAGGTACATCGACCTCTTCAAGCACAATATTGGTTAGGCCCAGTACAGGTCCAGTTTCTGACCCTAGGTCTTCGCTAAACATAGCTTCCATTTCTTTTTCCACATCATCTTCGCCGTTCGACTCTGATACGGGGGTGGGTTCTAAATCTTCTGGAACAGAAGGCTCGTCAACAGGCTCAGACTTGATCACGACGATAGGCTGATAATCCGATTCTATTTTTATTTTGATCCTGGAAGGATCGACAAAGATATCAGCCACGCCTATAACTCGACCTTTACTAGAAGGAGGTGGTGGAATTTGAGGAAGGTGGTCCGTTGTTGTCACGTATTTAAGTCGAGGCACAATTTGCTCGAAGTAACCATACCCCGTGACATCTTCAACCAACTGCGCTGCAGTTCCTTCTCTTTCTGTGAGGGGTGACGGTTCGGCTTGATCTTGTGTCGAACGGCAAGGGTTTTCGTTCTCTTCGCTATCACTGCTAGACGGAAGAGGCAGTACGCGTTTACGCCGAGCAGTCCGTTCAGGTTGATCTGGAACCGACTGGGAATTGTCGTTTTGTGGCTTCCCTCTTGGCCTTAGGACAGGTACCGAATCTCTTGAGCTCACTCTGGGATCTTCAGCCGAGTTGTGGCCACCAACTTTAATCCTGGCAAAGGGATTGCTTGGCTTAGCCTTGTCAGTGCTCCCTGTCTGCTTTTTGTTCAAATTCTCTGTCGTCGTATTTTTATTCGCTGACTGCGCTCCTTTTGTCTGTAATTTCTGTACTGTGCTACTCTTTTCCTTAGTTTTGTTTGAAGCAGCTGACTTAGACTCCAGATTACTAACTTTCTGTCTTTTACTTGTCGTCTCCGGATACTTGTTGGAATCTGAAAGTTTTCGCTTTTTTGGAGCAGTTTTTGCATCCTCTTGACGGACTTTAACGCCTTTCCTCGATTTTCCAGGAAGTCTAATCACAGGGTTTGTCTTAGACTTTGGTTTATCTTGCGTCTTCATTCTAGTAGCCTTCTTTGCAGATTGTGCTTGAGGCGTGCGCTGAGCTTGCTGTTCTTCTGAAGATTCTTCAGAGCTAATGGTTGCAGGAGAGTCAAAAGGATCTTCCGCTATTGCATTCGGCTGCAGTTGAGAAGAACCCTTCGAGGACTTGGCCGGACCCTCATTTCTTTTCTGGACAATACTGGACTTGGCTTGAGAAGATATCTTGCGAACGCCCTCCAACTGATGCTTTCCCGCTGGTGGTAGCTTTGCGACATTCGAGTTTTTAACACTTTCCACTGTCTTCTTCTCAGGTATTTTAGCCTGGCTCGTACGAGGCTCAGCAGGAATTTGATTTGTGGATAGTGTCGAATCCCTTCCTGGCACTTTTACTTGCTGTAATTCCAGTGGCTGGTTCAGTTTTATAGGCTTCTTAGGAGGTCTGGTGGACGGCTGGTAAGGACGGATGTCGGGTTTCCGAAGAGTTCCCATTCTCTGATTCAAGTTCATACTGTGAGTTTTTGGTCTTGGGCCACTGGAGTTTTTTTCAGTTGATATCATACCATTGTCCCTTGTCACATTCGTTAAATTCTGGCGTGAAACCGGCGAATGTGAGCCTGCAGCTTCATAGCGGTTTGGTTCAGGCAGCGGTCCCCGGGTGCTTATAGAAGATGCAGAAGAATAAGAGTCAGAATATTCTCTAGAATGGCCAGCAGCATCATTTTGAGAATGCGGACGAGCCCTCGGGGTGGGATGGCGACTAGCATTGTGAATACTGTGAGGATTCCGAAACACAGGAGCGTCAGCTGGTTGAGCCGGCCCTTGATAAGAGGCTGTGCTTCTAGGATCCGCAAACTGCGGTGAAGGTGCATAAGAGTATGAGTTCATATCTGAATATGAATCGTAACTTGAGCAATTTCCGTAATTCGAGTGGTCATAAAAGCTGGAAGGTGGACCAGCAGGGCGTTGTTGATACGGAGGACGACCATACTGACTGGGAAAACCAGGCCTGAAAAAACGTGAACCTTGACTATTGTCAGGTGGATATTCGTAATTATACGAATATGACGGAGTAGCAGGATGTGGCGGAGCTGCATAGCGTCCTTGCTGAGACGCCCAAGGCTGTCGGGGCGGATGAAACTCATTATGTCGATAAGAAGTATGAAGACTTCCGGGACGAGGCATATGGTGCATACTGGGTGCTCGCATGTCAGAGCCTACCGTGTAACCCGGAGCTGTAGTTGGGAAGTGAGAAGTTGAGGTTGAGTAGCTTCGAGATTTTTGAAGGTCTATATATGGATTAAAGTTGAAATCTGTTTGTATGCCCCCTCCTGCAGTCATTGGTATTGCACTTGTTTTTGTTGGTGTTGTTACATCACCAAGCAAGGCATCATCCCCTTCCTCCAGCTCTGACTTATGGGCCTCTATATCGAGTGGGTTCCGGTTTGCGATTTGCACTGCTAAATCGAAAGCCTGTTTCAATGTATCAACGCCCATCTTCTCGATTGCAGTTACATCCAGAATAACTTCCAGACAAAAATCAATGTCGTCTACTTCATCTGCCAATTGACGTTCTCGCTTGTCCCGAAATATATGCTTCCTTCTTAATTTAAGATACGGAACGTATGTCTTAGCTCGCTGCATGAGTTTTAAATGCTCGGGATCCAGATTTAAGTGACTCGTATCTCTTCTCGGCGGCATCTGAATCAAGATATTTGTAAAATAACGGATTATAATTACGTGTTGACATACTTTAGAGAGAGACTAGTATTAGCTCTGATTTATTGTGTTTCTAACTGACAAGACGCACATGATGCGCAGTGTCGTAGGAATATTTAAAATACATAGGATTTACCCCAGGTCGTGCGAAACCCGGTGCTGTACTCATGCCGCATCCCCTTCCAACTCCTCTAAAGCCACGACCAATCCCGGTAGGTTCATACGAATGGGTCGGTGGTTGTTCTCTTCTAGTATAACCGAAGTCCCCCATCTTTTTGTCTTACGATGTACAAGACGAGATTCAAAATGGCTGACGAGTACAACGCTAAATTCAACGTGAAATTATTAAAAATCCAGACGCAATACTTACTCCAACTAGTGCGGAATTATAACTAATACTTACATGCTCCACTGCCGTCATTCAGTTGTGATTGAGTAAAGCTTAGCACAAGCCCAGTTACCACAAGTCTTGCGTCACATGACGATTTTTCATGTCGGAATTTGCGTAGAACTAAATTGAATATAAATAAAAAGTTATGCCAATCTGAGTATTGTACCTAATACATGATATGGACTGATATATGTAGGTATTTATAAGAATTCTACGACCAGATATTTTACCGTTAAGTTTGAGCTTAAATCGTTGCTTCTCCGGTCCGAAAACCAGCTTGAGTAGAATTGTGACTTAAGCCCAGTGTTTATTTTCTAGAAATATTAAAATAAATGGTGTTCATTAAATGAATACATCAACAAGAAGAGATTTTTAATTAATCTGCAAGGTGTAAAACAATGCTGAAACTGAAACAGCCGATGTTTGTGTTTTTATGGTGGCTTACACATGGAAGACGTCTTAGTGAGTGCTCCTGCTTCGTACCGTTTTTCTGGGTGGTCTAACTTCTTGTTGACTGAAAGAATGCCAAGTAAACCTGAAAATAATTCAAATAAACATTAGTACGTTGAAAGTTTATAAACTTATTTTTGCATGTGAAGTACATAGTGTATACTAGTACTCGTAGTAATAATAGTATGCATAATACGTAGTATATGGTATGTTTTAGGCTCGCTCGGTACAGACAGGTGACAGGTTATCAAATACAGAACTCAATTTAAAAATTAATTCGCGTTCTTATGTTGTATATGTCATTATGTAGTATAAATTAAACCGAACTTAAACCCACACGTAAGGTGTCAACTTGGGATGGGACTTTGCACATACACGTGCCACATACAACAAATTGTGATTTCTCATGTTAGGAATTTTAGTGGATTTACCAAGTAAGAAATAAGAACTTCAGATGTCAGATTTGATTAGCAAGTACATAGTATTGCAAAATAACGGAACGCGCATTAGGCAGACATAAAATGCTTCAGTTAAAAAATTTAGAAGCGACTTACAGTTACTGTTCACGTCGGTGACGACTTTGAATCATGAGTCCGCGTCGGGTTATTCGTATTTCATATTCAAGAAAACAACCAACCAGGTCAGTAACTCTGTTGAGCTCCAAGCTGCCTGGCCAAGGGTCAAACGTGCGAAATGAACCAGGCAACAGAGCCAGGGGCCAGGTGAACAACAGTGCACGGTATCTACCACCAGTCACAAAAAGCCTCTGTGCCCAGAACAACTGCTGACTGCGAATGTCAACTGGTGAGATGATTATTTTACTTTTACTAAAACACAGTCAACAGTTTTGACTTTCAGATTTTTTCAAATTCAATTTTCGCGCCGTCTATTCTGAGAACTCGGGCAGTAGCACGAGCACGTGATGTAGAAAGTAGAAAGGGACGCTTCTTTTTCGTTGTTCACACGAAATTCACAGACAATTAAAATGTGAATAATTTTTGTATTTTCTCCTTTTTGCAATCAGTGCAGTTCATATAAATATCAGTCAATGGAATGTATCAAAGTTGTAACCTGTATTTTGACCTGAAGTCGGACGGAACGATACGATACGGGAATACTACGGTAAGAAATAATTTTTGCTTGCTGTTTGCTGTATCTTATTAGTCTAATTCCGCACTAAGTAAATACAAAATGTATTTTCATAATTAACAGACAGCAGTATTTTAGATTTTCACCATATAATTTAACTGATTTTGGTAAAACATTACACTAGAAATTACATTACGCTAGAAATGTTCGGACAGCTAAGAGAAGAAGGGGGAAATGTCTCTCATTGTCAAAGCGCAAACAGTTTCATTGTTATCAGTTATTACAAAATTGATTCATCCCTGTTGTATGTACATTTTATAAAAAATCAGGTGGAAGAAATGCGTTACAAAAACCCGAAACGGATTTACATTTTGAACTTTTTGGAATGACAGGAATTACTTTAAGTCAAGTTCAAGGACAGTACTAACGAAATTAATTAAGACTTTTCATCTTCTTCCATAGTTAATCAAATTAAACTACCAGACAGGTCGCATGAGTTGCTCGTGGCTCTTAAGAGTCAAGGTCTAAGAAAATATGATTTTTTCTGAATTCCAGCTTTACTCGGTTATGTACCGTGAACATACTTAAGCCGCTAGTACAAACAAACTGTAGCATATGCCTACAAGTAAACTTAAACAAAGGCCCTTCACGATTTCCAGGTTTAACATAATGAGGACCTTTGATTCAATAACTTCCTTCGATGTGTCTCAGCCAACGATAACGTTATAAAGCTATGTACAATACATAGTATTTTTGGTACGCGATTCAGGACCAGGAGTCATGTCATGTATACCTTGCGGCTTATGGACATGGGCAAGGGGGAGAAAGGCTCATATTTATAGACTAAACCTTTGAACCTTTCAACCTAACTTTATGCTTGTTACTCATAGTCAGCCGAAGCAGTGGAGCAGAGTTAAAATCTTAAATCGTAATAATCATTTTATTAAAAGAAAACGTTTATACTTAAGCCGATAATTGAGCTAGATCGTCGTAGACAGATTTTATTAGTCGTCGACGATAGAGTTTTGACTTTGACTGAAAGTAAAGACCAACTTGAAAAAACTTGAGACGACTAGCAGGTGTTGAGAAGACGCTGAAGTTAAGCTCCAACTTCTTCAAGTCGGGGTCAGGAAGCTATAAACGTGCATCTATGGAGTCTTAACTTTATCAGCTCTGATCTGAACGATGGAAACATGAGACTTGTACTTGTACATGAGACTATGAGACCCAAGATATTTACAGACAAATGCATACAAAAACTAGAATCTGTTTCGCATTTAAGTTCGACATATCCGTGCTTCACACATCTAACATTCAGTTTTCTACTCAATCCCCCGGAGTTTTTTTTTTAGGGGATTGGAGCAAAGGCGCGTCCCAAAATATATGTAGAAATGCACAGCAAGACGTGTTCCGGTCTAATATATGTATATGAGTAGGAACAGAGCAGTGAAGTCTTTAAGTTGTCTGATTCTCAAACGATCTAAAATAATCTCTCCAGCAGTTCAGAAGTAAACTTCAGCTCCAATTCGTGATCGCGAGTGCTCAGAAATCTGGAGACAGAGACGAACCGGCCTTTGAAAATCTCATTCAAATGGAAAGAACAGGGAGATCTGGACCTGGAAAAATGGACGCTAAAACTGACACCGAACCTGAACATTTCAAAATTGTAAGACTTGTTATTGTTCCTAATACACATACCTAAGTATCTAGCTTTACGTTGAAACCTCTCATCTGACTCTTCCCGGTGTAGCTTATTGTTTTATACTTTTCATACGGCGAGGAGTAAGTTAAAGCTACAGATGTAAAGAACGGTGAATTTTACGTAAATCCTTGTTTTGTAATCGATGAGCACTTAATTTCTAAAACATACTTTGTGGTATTTTTTAGATTAACTCAGAGTCCAGGTCAAGGAAGGCGAAACACGTGTCCAGCCGTACGACCATGAAATCTTTAGCAATGGACGACATCATGGAGACTTTAAAGCGTGAGCATGTGAGGGAAAAAGATGTTAGGACAATTGGTGAGTAGCATGGCGTGTCGTGGTCAAATTTATTCTAGAAGCCGTCGCGAGAATTTCTATCCATGAATATATTTTGAACAAATTGAAGTTGTTGTTTTTTTAACTAAAACATTAGAATCAGGCATTTGAGTAAACTATCAACATTCGTAATTTTTTAAGCCTATATTTAAAATGTGTGTCCTATCTTTACGATGTTGTTACTTAATACCTATATATCTCCAATTTCGTACTTTTTCCTCACAAACTACAAGCTCTGTATTTAACTAAACTCGAATCTTAATCCTCTTGATTGGGCTGAGGCCATATCAAATAAATTGAATTGAATTGAATTGAAATACCTATATATCCTAATATCTTTAATGTGGATAGTTTTTGAACCATTGATGTTGATTTCAGTTTTTAAAAAACCTAATTCTATTTTGTTAAAAATTGTATGTAGATGACAAGTATGGATTGCGGATGCAAATGGGACCACTAACATTCCTAATTAACGACGAACCCGGCAGGTGCTTGGTTTGTGAACACGAACGACTGCATGGGACACAGAAATCAGACGGTTTTAGTAAATCAAAATCAGAAATCACAGGAACGGAGAAAAGTGACTTATCCAGTGTATCTTCTGATGATCATGAGGATGAGAGTGACAGTGACAGTGAAAATGGAGAAGATGAGTTTGATACAGAAACAACAGAAGATAATGAACAAACGGTTTCTGTTCCTGACTCTGATCTCGAGGAGGGCGAGATTACAGATGACGAAGATGAAATCGATACAGCGCCCACATCAGATGCCACTGTAACAGAGCGCACTGACACCACATCCTGCCCGGACTCGCGAGCAATCGGTGAAGTTTATACCTCGGAATTCGATGCGGCGACTACGAACGTCGATATTCTCGAATCAATCCAAACTGGAATAACGACCACCACTTCTGAAGCTGGTCTTGAAGTCGTTGCCGCACATGAAAGCTTCGACGAAGAGGTAGTTATTATCGAACAAATTCCGGGAAACAAAGAAACCAACACTATTCCTGCATCTACGCGCTCCAGCGAGATAGAAAAAGTTTCATCCTCCTCCGCCGCCGTTAGAATTCCAGGCATTTTGGATGACGTAGACGAAATTTCGGAAGAAAATTTGTTACCGGATTTGAATGAGATTTGCGACTTTTCAGAGCTTCAAGAAGACGAAGTCACAAGCTCAGGCTTAGAAAATGATACCATTCTAACGGATGGCTTTGAAGCGAGCATGAGCGGCATCCCTGCCGACGAATTCGGTGACGTTGAAAACCCTGATTTGACATCAATTGAACGAAGCTATGAAACAGCAGAGAGCAATGAATCGGTCCAGGGTGGGATTTCATCGCAGCCATTTTGGTACAAGGATTTTTCAACGACGCCAGGCTCCAGCTCATTTCCAGAACCTGAATTACATCTTCAATATGAACGTCGCAAACCGGTGAACAGAAGCGGCGATCGTGAACAACGTACAGAAAATCCGATGGAATACATTCTGGACCAAAGCACTACCTCCCCCACGCCAAAGAAATCCCGGATGGAATATTTGCAGTTCAATGAGTTCGGTCTAGTCAACTCCCGAGGGGACGTTGACATGCGAGTCAGACCCCAAAACGGAGCTTTTTTCAGCATGCCTACCGACGAAGCTTCTGGGCCAGGATCATGGCATTAGTCGCTTGTTCAGGAAGGAACGCAGTCTCGTAGCATTCCAAAAATGCTGGAGCTATGAATCATTTCCATCAAAATTCTCATGACTAATTTCCTACTCAATCGCTGATGATACAAACCTCATGTTCCACATAATGCCAATCAAGCGAATATTTTTTGACAGCAGAATTCGTTTTGCTTATAAATGAACCCAACGGTATTTAGTCATTAAATATAGGTGTTCAATATCTAATGTATTTACCAATGAGTTGAGAATGAAACTTATAGAATAATACATAGATAAATATATAGCGTCGTAGCTGCCTAGTAACTGCTTAGAGTATTATTATTGTTGTACTTGTATTAACATGTAATACAAAATTTCATGTTCATGAAATAAAACAAATATTGTACATAAAATTTTTGAAATGAGAACTAATGGCTTGTAAAATCGAGGTCATTACTCGAGATCAGTATCAATTTCTGTTTATTTATTTGCATTTTTTTTCTTATAATTTTGAATAGATATAAGCATATTGATAAACTAATTGTAATTACCCGAACAAGCCAGTACACAGTATAGCGAACAGCAATAGCTCGTAAACCCTTATCCGACCAAACCGTTACCTGCACTGCATACACTTCCGTAGTTAGAGATAATTACAATAATATGGTACCTGCCAAATAAAGTTAGATAACAGAGCGTAGCCCAATCTTTTCTCCCGTTCTCTATAATGTTCTAGCATAGGCTTTTACCTAGCTTCCACAAGTAATTGGGAAGGCGACTAGGAGTTTCAAGTTTCAGGTTTTCTATATATTTTTTAATATCTGAATGCTTAATTGTTAGTAATACACTTGGACAATTGGATGATGACATACATGCACTGACTAACACAGGAGTTCCTACATACTTACAGCTGTTAACGGACATGATACTTTTTGTGCATAGTTATTAGAATCTAGACTATCAGACTACCAGTAGTGCATCTAATTTTCATCCTCGGAGCAGGTACTGCAAATTATTCAAAAGTATACATGTGGACTTGGTGGCCTCCGAATAGCGTATTTTGAATTCATTCTGGATGGAAAGGTAAGCATTTTTCAAAACCCTGAAATCCTAATTTTGGCTTAATTTCACTATTATTCACGGAACAAATTGAAATTCGCCTATGCTAATCTGTTGTACTATTTATATAACTACCCTATTCTCCTGAGACCGAAAACAACAAAAACAAGACCTAGTTTAATTAATACTTTAACTTCTTAGTTTAGGATTAGCCCGATTCCCCTTCCTGATGCGATGATTATGTTACACGTTTAAGCTTTTTCTGCCATGACTCCAACCAGTAGTTGCAGAGATTATAATTATAACTTAAGAGAAGACTACGACGATTTTTAAATTCCTACATAACTTAGCTTTGAAATCTTAGAACCATACCAAGACTTTAGTTATTAATCACATTGGTAACTAAATTATTTACTTGACGATCGGGACTTTATGACCATCAACTGCTGCAATCGCTTTCTTGGGTACAGGTGGTGTGGCAGTTTTGAACAAGTCTTGAATATCCTTGAGAGCTCGCTCAATATTTCCGGCGAATCTAGCTGAGTTCTGTGGAAAATCAAAGTGAAAAGTCGATTAGTACAATTTCAATTTAGATTGGCTTAAATTCAAACTGCCAAAGATTTATCCCTTTATAAATATACCCAATTGAGCAAGAATCGGCCCCAAGGATAGTCAAAATATATTGTGGTATAAATTAATAAAGTATTTACCGTTTCCGGTGAGCTCTTCTTAGACGAAATGTGGAAGAAGAGAATGTCCTCTCCAGCAATAATGTAGGAAACTCCATAGCCATCGTCAGCCACGGGACCGAAACCACCGCCCGCTGATATACAGTCTGGGTGCTTCGTCAAGTCGAGCTTGGACGTTTGACCATGAGGAGTTTGTGAAGTTGACAGACGCCATGGTTCACTCAGAACTTCCTGTGTGTGCCAAAAAATTAAGAGCATGTTTAAATACTATCGTAGCACTCCTATAGCGATTTCTTTACGACAACTTACCTTGAGGAATGGAGAGTCGATTTCCAAATATTTGGAAATGACATATAAACAGAAGAGATGACGATCAATTCCCTTTCCACACATGGCGTCCTGATAGCCAAGCTGATGACGAGAACAGGCCGCTTTCAACAGAGCAATCTTATTTTGATTCTGGAAACAACAAATACAGACAATTAGAAAGCGTCCTTATTCGTAGTCTCGATATGTAAAGTCACAGGTTAAGAGATAACCCTTATAAAATACTTACAGTAGCGTTCTTATCTTCCATTGAACGAACCCAAGCACAAGATTCAATAGTACAAGGACGAACTGTCTCCGTTCGGCCTTCCTTGAAGAGACGAGTCATGGAGGCCTCGTAAGTGAGATTAAACTTTCCTGCATCCTAATTATCCCATTCAATAGAAAGCATTATAATGCTGCTCATTCATTTACATCCGAATTTTTAATTCCATTAACTCACTCGGAAGTACGCTAGCTGAAGTGCCATTTGAATGAAAGCATCCGGAGAGACACGGCAGGTCTTCATAAAGCCCTTGCCATAAGCCGTATGGACCAAGAGTCTCAGGTCAACGTCATTCAAGAGCGCCAAGGAGCACTGCGACGAGTATTCAATCATTTCCAAGCACTCAGAAGGAATTTCCCACTTGAGTCGAGTCGGTGGAAGGAGGTCAACGTCGGGTTGTCCCACCGTGTTTCCATTCTCATCATATCTATTCATATTTGCCCAGAAAATCATTAGTAAAGTAAATTCTCCTGCAAGTTAACTTGTAAGCTTGTTTGATTGTAAGCGACAAGCAGGTATTAAATTAAAGCCAAAGTCAAGCCCAACTAACAATTAATCCCGGTAATAGCAAAGACGACTAACTCCAAGTGACAAAGGAATTAAGATTAGTTTGAATATTTCGTAATAATTAGTAACTTGGCTACCTATTTTAACAGCTTCACAGCTCCATGCAAGTTTATTTTCAACTATCTCATGTTTGTGCATTAGTCCAGATAGCTTGCCAATTAATGAAAAACATATAGCAATTGTGGAAAAATTCATTTACAGTCATTTCGGATTATTTAAAATCAGCTAAAGTTATTTTTTACTGGAAAAAACTTCTGTAACAATGGGCAGTTTGAATTGCAGCATTTTTCAAACCAAACAGGAACGAGTGGCATTCATAAGGAACAATGGTAACTCTTCTACAAACAAACTGCGAGGCTTTACCACGATTTTATCAAGAGTGGGAAAGCTTGGTTAATCGGTTAACCCGTGAAAACTTATGCACGCAAGATTGGAATATTATTGGTGCCTAGCTAGGTCAGTAACAACACATACAACGCGGAAATGTATCACATAGTAAAATGTTTATCTGTAATATAATTGTTGCTCCCATTAAAATAAGCCGAAGTGACTACACCCACGAAGCACATAAGTAATCAAACTCAAACGTCGGACAATTAGAAAGTTAATAAGGTAAAAGGAAAAGGAAACAAAGTCAACCCGAAAAATGATAGATTGAAAATCAAAGTGTACCCAAGAATAAATTCTTCGACAAGGCAGCTTTCCCAAAGATGACCTACAATTGGAGCGTCTGCCCTGTAAGACAATGTTTCAAAATTGTTCCTTGGTAAATATAGCAACTAGAATCAAGTGCGCGTGTACCCAATGTCTTCTTCGATTTTCAAATACTCTGATATGCCTAAAAATATTGCTTTTCTAATAACAGATTTACCTACTGTCGCCTCCTGTTACCTTTGATAATAAACATTTTATATAATCCACCACCACCCAGAGAAACTACTTATTTATAAAGGCTACTAACAACGTGAGAACGTTTACGATAGAATTTCTACTACTGCATTCCATTAAGTTGATAGGACCAATCACCAAAGAGTAAAACAGTTCTCACTACGCATTCAGAACGAAAATAAAGAGGCCTTGAGTGCAGTAAAATATTAGGGTGATTACAAGAGAAAATAATTGCAGAAATAAGAGGGAGTGCGAAATGGAAGGGAATAATTACCCCATTATATTGAGATCTTCAGACATGACGTGTTCCCATAAATGTGACATAACAGCCGCATCAGCCCTTTCAAAATAATTTTTTTTCGATTACGGTAAATAATTTAAATGAATTTTAGAGGAATTGATCCAGGATTCCAGGTCCGGGTTACCTAGCATTACTTAATGAATACTACCTGAACTGAATAATATGATTAGCAGATACAACAAAAACAACTGAGTTCTTACCAGGAGTGCTCCGAATTAAATCCCATCTGAAATTCAAAAAAATTAAAATGTTCAGGTTGGTCGAAAAACAATGAACACATATTCGTGGAATATGGGTTTCCTGCTTACTCTGCCGTTCTTGGCAATAACAATGGTGAATGATTTGTCGAACCAGCGATCATAACCCTTCCCATGAAGCATGCTTCTAGCAAAGTGATTTAGCTTCGTACCATCGTTCTAAATTCAAAACAAAATATTCAAATACCATTTCTATTGATTGGATCACAAGTGATACGAGAACTTTAAATTACCGCATCATAATGGTACTCCTCATCATCAAAAACGAGCACGAAGGCTGCTTTCTCAATCGCATCCAGAGACATACGGTTGACTCCCTTGCAGAAGTATGTCTGACGAGCCTTGGCCCAGTAACTCCGCTCGGCAGCGGTTAAAGCAGCTAACTTCTCCTCACCCTTCTCAGCCTGAGTTGTTTTGTCATCCAGAATTCTTTGGAACTGAAGTTGAAGCTCGGAAGGTTTCAGATTTCTCCCTTTGTAAACAATTGGTACGCGGTAGTACTTTCCACGGCAGTAAACAACAATATGAGTACTGTCACTATGATGCTGAATTCTATCCGTTTCCTCCCCAGGAATTCGGGTTGTATTGAAAACGCGTTCATATTGCCAAGAGCAAAGTGGGACCAGTCCCTGAACCATGATCTGAAAAAAATATTGGACAATTAGTATATAATTCGATTTTTTCACTAATAAATCCCATAATTATAATCTTACAGGTTCCAATTCCTGCCGGTCAATGGCTCGGCGGAACATTAGACAAGCATAAGTCACATTAGCACCTCGTGCGGCCTGGTTTTTGGTTGGATGGCGCAAAATGGCATCTAATCCATAGAAATTAGAGTTGACCATGAGCGGTGATCGACCTCTCAAGTAGACATACTCTTCCCACCAGTCACTGACGTAGTTTGTAGACCACCTAGATTTTAACGTCAAAGAAATTGCAATTAGTGCAAATGCGAGTAAACCTGGGAGTAACGCGGTAATAATTTATTCAGCGACATATGCTATGCAACTGCGGCAAGCTCCTGGTTTCCCTCACTAAATAACAGTACCTGTTTATTTTCTGTGTCGCTATGTAACTTTTTCCCACGGGAAACGGCTACAACGTGCAATTCCCAATGTAATTAAATGGTAAAGTTTTTAAAACTCACCAGGACTTTAGGAACAAGTATCGTTGCAATTTTCTACCAATACCATTCTTGAATTCATTGGCCAATTTCTCCATCCGAGTGTATTGGGCATCATCCATGAGCGGGCGAACAGATCTTAAATACTGTGAATCATTCCATATTTTAGCTTCGATTAGTAAACGCAAGTTAATATTAAACTGACTTACTCTATGCATAGTTTCATCAACACTAGGTAAAGGTAGAGATGGCAGGGATCCTTGAAAACTGTACAACATGGGCTTATTCCATCCGGACATGCATTTCACGGCGGCAACCCATAATTTAGTTGTCAGGGACACGGTACGGCCTTTTCCTCTCTCCTCATACATCCAGCCTAAAAATTAATACAAAAATTAACTTTGAATTGTCAAGAATACGAAATACGTACACATACGCATACTAATTGTGTAAATAAAGTACCTTTATAGGCAAATAGGATCTTGAGCAGATTTCTCACAGCAAATATAGTACTCGACCAGATCGTGACTCCAGCAATTGTCACACTTAATCCTTCTCCAACTTGGCCACTGCAAATAAATGTAAAGCAAGCTTTATTTAGTTTCCCGATTAGAATTTAAAAAATTAAGAAGTACTAAAACTAATCAAACTCAGGTCAGGCTTACATTGGCAAATGGTTCTGCAGCCATGGAATAAAACCAAAAGTCGGATCATAGCCACCATAGTAAAGTGAGCTCAGAGTTCCTAAGGACACTACTAAACTTGTCATCGACGCCGGGTATATACCACAACGAACATTGTTCTGGAATTAAAAAACAAACATATATTTATTATTAATGAGATAAATTTAACATAAATTTACATTTGACAGAAAAAGGTATCATACCTAGAATTAAAATTAATTTGGTAAGTGGACGGATAAGAAAACAATACACCTAGTGTTTTAGGGATACAAGTAAAATTTGAAACGCAAGTAAATCTAGCATTATCCGATTTCCATTTGACATTTGATGTTTGACGCGTAAATGACATTTCCGTTCGTAAAAGAAAAATACATGTTAAAATATAATACGGTCTCTCAGACAGAAACAAGGAAATTACACAAGAAAATCCGTGCGAAACGAGAAGTTTTATAAACCTCTAGCGAGAAAGATACCTAAGCTAGAATGCATGCGGTGTCTGGGTATTCCATAATCTCAAGCTCTTTAGGATAATGCCATAAATACACTAAGGTAAATGAACGATTCAATTTACTCCAGTTACATAATGATTAGCGAAGGAATGATTTCCATGCTGGCATAGATACATATTGAAGAGCAAGCCCCGTTTAATCTCTAAAGACTCTAGACACAACATTGCGATGAGACATTTCACAATTGCCACAGTTAAACCTAGCCATGTGCTTCCATTCGATTCAAGCGTTCTGAACATTACTTTATTGTATAAAATAATATACATATTTGATTATATATTATTTCTGAAGTTTAGCCCATTATTGGAAACAAATCTTTAGCGTAAAATTATCAGTTGGGCTAAAAAATTATCTGAAATATATCATTTTAATTCAGCCGAAATCATTCTAAGCCAGGCTAAATCTAAACAGCTATGAATTGAAAAAATGAAGCAATGCTTCTAATGCTTTAAAATTTCATAAACTATGCAGCTTAAAATATCGATCAGTATCAGCAACACAATGTACCCTGTAACCTCAACCTTTCCATACAAGCCGCATTCCCTTTCATAATTAAGAAATTCAGATTGCGAAACGGAAGATCGTGATCGATATCGTTCATTACCTATCAAAAGCCACTTCGCCTTAGGAGCAGTCAAGGGTCATAAAGTAGGCTAAGGCTAAGGCTAGTATACTAGCTTGTACTTATTAAAAGTACACAGCACAAGTGTTTTGAAGTGTAAATCGAAGTAAACCTGTTTTCCCGGGCTCAAAGTCTAAAACGAGCATGGAATCTTTTCAAATGGTAAATAAAAATAAAGCCATAACTAGGAAGATATCACCAAGATTCAAACACAGCGTCTCGCTTTTCACTACTAGTATACTACTGGTCGTATATCTTGTTTTCCAATGATTGCATAATAAAGAGTTATCCGGTACAACAGTTCACTTCCCATTCAAATGCTAAAGAAGTATGGGAAAATTTTCCAACGACAGACGCTAAGCATGACTGCATTGTACGTTATATTTATGTTGTTTTCGTCAAAACGCTTATCCTGGATAGTTCGAAATTTTAAGAATTTGTTTTGTCTTTTTTGGCAGAAACGACTACGAATCAGTAATGCTAACGTTTTTCTATGTGTACCGGGGTGCATCTGGTTTACTGAACTTACATTATAAAAGTACAGCAGGGTCAATAGCGTCTGCTGTACCTGGGTCTGCACCCAACTGCTCATCTGATTCTCACTTGCTTTTACAGTCATTGTCTTTGGACAAATCAACTAATTTAAATTTTAAAAAAAAATATGTATCACAACGGAAGTCCGTCGGGAGCGATAAAAATCTATTTAAAAATGGTAACTGGCAGGTAACAGTATGGGAATGGCACAGTTGTAAAACTTTCGACCTAGAGCTATTTAATTAGAACACAGAACACAGTCTTTGGAATTGGCACAAGATCGGCGGTGAAGATCTCTGAGCAATAATAGTCTATTGTACTAATCCTCGTGATGATACTGTTCAAGAAACCCTGAGGAGGGTTATCGGGGTGAGCGTCTCTTCCATATAGTCCGTAAGTGGTGAGTGACCATCGGACGAGGGCCAAAAGGCTTCTTCTTCTGGGCACGCCAATTCCCTTTTCTCTTATTTTTCTGTGACACTCTCTCAAAGAAAAATTATTAAGATTAGGAAGTCCAAAGTCCAAGTCTGTTACTCGACCAGGCTCAAGCCTTTTAGTCAAGAACAACTCTCCAATTCAACCAACTGACATGGTCATAATAATAACAAACCCTGCTTCCACAGGCCTACTTCTGAACTTACTACATTCAGCAGAACAGGCCTACGCTTAGCTATGCACACACCTGAAATCAGCCCTTCTCATCAGCATCCATATCTCTACTCAGAATCCCTACGTTTCATCTATTGTTAACCAAAAGCAATACTTTTACTTCTACAAACCATAAAATAAACGGACGAGGAGAGACATAGACATTACCATCGTCACATGCATGCCCACAAATCATAGCTTAGCAGGCGCCTTGTACCTATTTCTTTGTCTGCCGCCTGATTCTAAAGGCCCGGTTAAGGGTTCAAGCGTTGCGTTGTGCAAGGTGCAAACAAGGCACTAAATTTGCTATTCAAGTTCAGGAGTCCCCGAAAGCTAGCGGAATTAATTTGGGGGAAATGAAAAGCTGGACACCTTTAAACCTTGAAGGTGTAGCTACCAGAGCGAAAAGCCTAAAGATACCCTTCTCAGAATAGGTTTCTTAACGGACCTACCCCAAGAATCAAGATGGTTCCATTATATTGCAAACACAGTGGGGTGTCAAACAAAGAAACAGACTTATGCCTTGCAGGATCATAGCTAGGCTGGGCTTGCAAAAGCTAAGCTGGCCTCTCGCAATTTCCTACAACTTGCAGTAGAGATTAAACCCACGCTATGAAATTACAGGTACAGGAAACGACCCAAATATCAAAATCCTAATTCATGTTTCGAGTGCATTCGGCAAAATAATATCACAACGGAAATACTCATGAACAAATGAGATAATTGTATGAGTTGTTTGGGTTTAATAATCATGTAGAATCTCACTTCGATGAATTAATATCTCAACGCTTGTCCAATGCTATGAAAATTCAGCGAATCATAAATCTAGTGTAGAATCCGGCATGAATCCCAATAGTAAAGTGGTCTTTTGGAACGAATAATCTGAGACAGACGAATTTACAAATATGAAGACTTTAGACAGAAGAAATATCCTAAATTCGCGTGGTAGTTCAAAGGTTTCTTCATACAAATTCGAAACCGGAAAGTTGCAGTTATGCCTGAGCAAAGCAGTACAACTTCGATACAGGATACACTATACTATTTCACCATGCATAGATTTCAGTTATTTATATGCGCTAGACGAACCACACGCTTTAATATATAATTGGAAAAGTTAGCCTCTAAATTGTCATTATTGCGAAGTTTATCACATTTAATAATTCGAATCAACAGACGCAAGTTTTTCTGCAAATGAGTCTGAAATGTTTACTTTTTCAAACAGACTGAGCTGAACACGCTTGAGTAAACCGGATTCTGCTTAGCGTCTATATTACATAGCAATTATTAAGAATAACAAGGCAACCTTTGCTCTTCTCACGTGGCTGCATTTAATCCAGCTCTATAAGCATCAGCACAAAAGACCCTTTGCACTTTGGATTCTGGAATAACCGGATTTCTTAGTAATGCAAGTCTACGAAGCCTGGAAGATTCCAGTGCACCTCGAGAAACGCCTAACGAAAATTGACCCTACATCTTAGCGTCTACCACCATCCCGCCTAAACATGTGCCCAAACATGCATACGTCTACTTATGAGTCACCATCCATGACAATTAAACAACTTCCAGTCAAGTGCTAATTCTTCTCTCCAACATGTCTTTAATTGTAAGGCTACCATTGCCAAAAGCATGCAGGCAAAACTTCATACCAAACTTGAAAAGTAATTTACTGTGCTGTAGTCACTGTAGGCATCACATCTGTATCTGTATCATATAAATATGCCGGGTGCATAGAATAGAGCATCTGCATAACGGAAACACAGAAATGGCATGCTAAAAATAGAAATCAGGCATACTAAATACTAAAGTATTTATATGCTACACAAGCCAATGCCAACATTCTGCAAGTGTGCTTCTCTGAACAGCTACATTCTAGTAGATCGTTTATAATCCAGTCGCTTTTAGAGTTTGTAGACCGAAACAAGAACAAGACAGCGAAAGGTGAAAAAATTAACGTCAGTTACGACTATACAAAGTTAGCGCAATTAAAATCAGAAGGAGATACGAGACAATAACGACTTTCCTGAACACATTTTGACAAAATGCATGGCTGACTGGAGGGATCATTTATAGTGAAAGGATTTACCTTTAGTTTGCAGTAAAACTTAACAGACAAATACAGGATAAAAAGCATACCTATTATTTAAAAAATTATCATCTTGTTTGGCCCATCTAATTAATTATCAAACGCAGCAGCACACAATATGCCAGCGAGCATTTTACTGGTCGCAAGTGCTATAGAAAAACGACGCCATACTAAGCCTAGGGTCCCACGATGCTAAAATTTGCGACAAGAAATAAAAATGCAAAAATTGTCACCGATTAATAAGGCACACGCCTAAGTGTACAAGTCACTATAAAATTATTGCTTGTATGCATACTAACAAGATAACCCTGTACAGCATCTTCAGTGTAATGCGATGCTGCTGATGATGTGATCATAGTTCATAGTCCAATGGCTTTAGCAGGAGCAGGCATGGAAAAAACGGGGTTATAGCAAAAAAAATGTATTTATGAGTATGACTTGTATTCATGTCAACCACAGAATTGAAAAGCTGTTTAATAAGAGTTGTCGGCATGCCTATTTTATAAAGAATATACGCTATATTCATACTTGCCTAATCACAAAGTCTGTAAGCATAAACACAGCCGCGCGTCTACAGGTCGATCGATGAACCGCATTTATGAACTCATTATTTGCCTTAGCTACCGCTGTTGCTACCATGCTGTAATTAGACGGCAGTAGCGAACAAGCATTTCTGCTGGTGTGTGGTGGCCTAATTTGCTCGCGGATCACTTGCTCTAGAGATTAGCTCTGAATGCTGTCAATAGGATTAACTAATCTGCAGCATGAGCTCTCGACTTAGGCGTGGATCTATGAGTGTATCAAAGTAATCATTTAGACGATGTATCCACGTCCACGCAACGCACAGTACAAAGTCCAATTCAAAAAGCATTTACGTGCGTAACTCGCCAACGCAAGACACGGAGACCGCGAAGTCAACCAGATCTGTATTCTCTGTAAACATATGTATTTGGGATTATCTTGTGGAAATAGGTAGAATGCACTTTGTATTCTGTATTGATGATGCCAAGAAAGAAAGGCTTGAATGACACAAAAACTGGCAGCCGCAAGGTCATCCCAAGAAAAAAGTTTTCATTGTATCAAAATACTACATATAAATAGAATGGAGGTGTGTTCACTAGAAGTTGCTAAACTCTCAGACAAACCGACAGCCCGCTGTTGTGCAGTCAATCGTCAATCCTTTGAATACATTATCTAATGTAGCAATCCCTCTCGCTTTTCAGCATTCAGCCATACATGCAGAAGGTTCCGCAATCATGCAATTAGATTGCATGATTTTCGCCATAAGATTAGCATAGGGACTTTTGTAGGGGTTATAAAGGGGGTATGCACAATATTTATGATACAATAC
>VNWX01000387.1:0-23079 GCA_009869905.1 Ceratophysella communis | reverse complement strand
GGGACACGGGTGGGTGCCCGTGTCGCTGTTGATTTGATTACATTCACCATAAACTTGGACTGTTATTCATTTTCTCAGCTAGTTTTGACCTTGTTCAGTTTGTCAGTGTCGCCATCGCGTCGTCTAATCGTGCGTGTCTCTATCATCGTTCTCTGCCTACTTTGTTCTTGTCAGTGAGACAGGCTAGGCGCAAGCAGCGGCAAGCCCGTGTCGATTCAAAACTCAACACGCTTCAGTTCCTTCAACCAATCAATCCGAGCTCCTCCTGATCTCTTCTCTCACCAGATTCGTTTGACAAATTCCTCGCTTTCAGATTTTAATAGTTGACACGAAGCTTGTTGGTGAATTGTGACGACGTGCAACTGGTAGTGCTATCGCAACATTTTAAAGCAGTCGATCATGGATTCCTCGAGATCTAATCGGTGAGTTTGGTACAATTGTTCATACTTAACATGGTTGGATTCGCTCTTGGGATAGAAATAATGGAAAAGGGACACACGGCTCTGGGTGGGTACAGCTGAGGCAAATGAAGAACCACGAGCGTTGGCGCAGCGCGGATTTAATTCTGATCTCTGCATCTGCATTAATTCTATAGTAGCCGCATGATGGGTATATTGAACGCACAGAGTCTAGAAGTTTTCATTAAAATTATTCGAATTCTTCGGAAAATTGGGGAAAGGGATGCGTAGTGCGTAGCATGAACGTTATCGTTTGAACTGGGCATGCACAGAGACAACATGGCCGGGGTGGCGTGCATTTGGTGTTCGGTCATGGAAAATTCCTATGAAGAAAAGCAGCACAATAGCATCCTTACGCACTACCCACGTCCATTCCATGCTACGGATTTTCGAACAAAGCTTCCTCTATCTTGGGACAGCTTGGGAGTAGCACAGGAGGCTGATAACAGCATAGGCTTAGCATTTGACAATCGTAGTTCAGTTTTGAATACAGGGCTTTGTCTAAAGTATAGCATTGCCTGACACGCGTTAGCCCACAGCTCATAGCCTTCGTGACGATTATACACTTGTCAGCTGCGTGGAGACTGTACTCCTACTGTTGCAGAGTCTAAGAATTCGGCATGCTCTATGTACGCTTTGAGCAGTTGTATGCTTCGACCCGCGATAAAACCCACGCTCGTGCCTGGATCCACACTGTTCTGACTCGTAATAGCAGTGGGGGAATGGGCACCTCTTCCATCGGGCGTGGGATTTACGTCGAGTTGGGTTCAATGTGTTGGCGTGGGCGTGAAGAGCGGTGGGGCGTGTGCTGCAAGTATTTCCGTCTGAAGCTCTTCAAATGCCAAACATGAAAAAGCTGTGTTGATTGTCGATAGGGTACGAGAGAGAATTAACGTTTGATGGACAATGGATGACAAGTTAGTTAACTAGATTCATTTTGTGTTCGTTTCTTTATGCTTGCGAGAAAACTGCATTTATTTGCCGTATGTGGTTGAGGGGGTGGCGCGGCTGGGCGTGTGTTTCGAGCCCTCTCTGCACAGAGACTCTGGCTCTTTCTTCCGCCCGCAAAGGCTTCAGAGGAAAAGTTGCCTTGTTCTCTTCACTCACTCGCCGCTCTTGTCTTCACTTCTCCGCTGTTGTTGTGCGTGTCTGTGTCTGTGCTTTGTCGAGGATTTTCTCGGAGTTGCTTCTTCGGTTTCATTCCCAATTAGCGATTAGCTAGTGTAGTTAGGAGGGGGCAACTAGAGATACCCGTATCGCGTGCCTGCGCAGCGTCCTGAATCGTCCAGAACCATTCACGGCCTTTTGGTGACGAGCGTACTTTGGCCTTGGCCTTCATCTCAACTCTCCCTTTTGAACTTGTAGACAGGTGAAGCGAGGCAGAGGAACCATGCCTTCCGCTGCAGTTAATGGACAGGAGAAGGCTCCGGTAACGGACCTACTCGAACCCTTTCGACAGACTTTGACGCTCATGGAACACAAAATAAGAAACATGGAGAAACGAAAGGTATGAAAAGAACCTCGAATCTAGAGGCCGGTGACCTTACTCTGCTGGTATATATAATACACTTATACTATTTTGATCATTTTTGGTAACCAACTAACGTTACCAGTAACACCGACTTGTTAAACATGTACTTTGAACCCACTTCACACTTTGATTGCATCAAATTTAAATCAGCATTCAACATTACATTTAAAAACGTAAAGGTAGTTGACGTTGACAGTACACAGTATGAGGAGGGCGTTAAAGTTTTACGTTTTAAGTGATTGCGTCATTCCATTTATGAGTTAGCAACTGTTCCAATAACACTGTCAACTGTGCACTGTATACATGATGCATGCGTATCAATGCAAGCAGCATGGGCAAATGAGCAAAGTTCATGTTTCCTTTTATTTCTGATAAGGATGACTCATTCCTTACTCATGGAGTAAAAGTACTCGTTGGACGTGGGCATGACTGAAGACCCAATAGAAAATAAGACTAAAGGCAAAATCCTAAGTACAAAGTATAACGTGTCAGGTTTCGAGAATTTTTGTGGCACCTCGTTACTTCAGTGCTTATGTTAATCGTTAATCTATCATCATAATTCGTTATTTATGATTTTAAGCACGTAATATTTTCCCCATTAAAGCAGTTACGTTCAGAATAGACGAAAAATCAATTCCAATTAAGCGGCTTAGGTCACATCTACGATATCATTGATTGTAAATACCTTATAATTTATAATGTACTATTGTTGTACTGTTGTTTAATTGAACCATGAAATATAGGGCAGGGTAGGTTTGCAGAATATAATATAGCTCGGCCGTTAAATCAAACTATTGAACAACTGATTTTGTGATAAGACATGAGATATCTGTACTGTGCTCGTTGCTCGTAGTATAGCACAAGGCAGAAATATACCTGAGTAGAGAGTAGCAAAGGCAATATACATTAATAATAATATCCACAATGTACAATGGGGTGATATATACAGGCCCACGTGCTTAAACTCTGGCGAGGCGAAACTGTGTCAACTTTGTCTTCCCAGTAATGGTAGAAATTAAATTATTTTATACTGAATTGACTAGAGACTTGCTACTGTTTGGGCTTCCATGTAGTAAATTATTTTTATTATTATTTTATTGATTTGTTTTGTGTTGTTGAATGGTGGAGAGGTACATCCTACTTCCGAGAAATCGCAACGAAGGGTAGATTCCGTATAAATGCATATAGGTCGAGAGTCTTTACTCCGTTAATATAATATACAAAATTGTAAAAAAAAAACTTATATAAATTTAATGTCAATGAAGATGAAATGTAATCAACTATTTTTAAATAATTCATTTTAGCTCAAGCTGGATTCGTACAAAAATGAACAAGACTTAGGAAAATCTCTAAACTCGGACCAGCTGACCGCAGTTGCAAAGTATGGAGAAGTCTCGAGCTCTTTGGAATTTGCACGTGATTTGTTTAAGCAAGTCAGTCAGATTCAGTTGGACACTGCTCGGCAGTTGAAAAAGCAGCAAAAGAGAGACCAAATGGAAAAGGCTGCTTTGGAGCTTGCAAGGGCAAAACAAATGTTGGTCTTTTCTGGGCTTTGTCAGAAACTAGTAAGAACGGTTAATAGTTAAAACGTGAAAACAAAATCAAATATTCGTATTCTTGAATACTAAGTACTAAAATCTTTTTAGGCCATTCCAAAAGTCCGAGACGACTTTGCAAACGGGGCAAATGGTGCATTTGTTATTGATGGGGAGGATTTAAAGGCTTTGGATGAACTATCATTCTCTGGTTTGCACTGTAAGTCGAGTGCTATTGCTAACCAATTGGATCTTGCCGCTGAGCAAATGCTGAATCTTATTGGTAAGTATTTATTTATTTCTTTGTTTTGGACTTCGCCAATATGAATGGGCAATATGAATTAATTGTGTGTAATTTTTTTCTGGTCAATTCAAAGATGGAAAGCCGAAAGCGGTGTCATCGAACACAACCAAAACTTATAAGGAACTCAAGGATATTTTGACAAGCTTGTCTGATTGCGACTACTTTGACCCGTCGAGAGTTTTTGAAAAGGAAACTGAGCCTGACGCTGAAGGTGAGGAAGAAGAGGAGGAAGAGGAAGACGAGGAAGAAACAGCCGCGGTAGAGGGAGAAGAGAAAGAGAACGAGCCTGAGAAGGAGGAGGACGTGCGCGAAACGACTCCACCAAAATCCAAGGCTCAAGAAGTATTGCTCCCGCCACCACCAGTTATTGGAAGCGTCAGTGATTGTGCTAACATTCTGGCAGAGGTTAGATTAAAAAATTAAGTTACAATTATTCTGAAGCTTAAATATCGCTAATTTTGAATTTGTGCCCAAATTAGAAGACGTCCTATAGCTTCATTCAGGAGTCTCAGATCGATATCGAATCCCCGCACATGGACCCGGCTGTGGTTGCCGTGTCATCTGTGGCTCCACCGCCACTGGATTCTCGAGCACAGGTTCACAATATGTCATTATCCTACAACTCACTTGTGCCAACCATTTCCGCTGCTCCGATGATGATGCAGCAGGGGGTCCATCCCCCTGGACCAACCGAGCAAGAAAAACAAATGTTTGCTGCTATGCAATACCAACTTAACCCACTCTTCAATGCTCAAGAACAGCGCATGATGAACATGAGTTCTCCTCCTGGTCATATGGGGAATATTCCTCATGCTCATGCTCCAGGGCAACAAATGCCTTCTCAGGCAAATGCCGGGCAATCTATTCTCACACAGCTGACCCAGCAAACAATTCCCCAACAACAGCATGTAATTCAGCAAGCTCCTGCAAATCATGAGCAGGTTATGCAACAGCAACAAGGCGTTGTTAACGAAGAACAAGCAATGCAGCAAGCACTTGCTAATCAACAAGCTATCCAACAACATCAGGCTGCACTTCAAGCGGCCATTATTAACCATGCTAGCCAGCAGAGCTATTTTGCTCCTCGATCATCGTCCCCACAGCAACAGGAACTTGCAAATCAGGTGAACCAGCAACTAGTAAACCAACTTGCTAATCAGCATCTTGCAAGTCAACAAATCTTGAATCAGCAAATTGCAAATCACCAGCTTCTTGCAAATCAACAAACCCCTCAACAGACTCCGTCTACGTCAAATCAGCAAAAGCAGCAACTTGCAAATGCTTATGTGCAGACTACACCACCGAAACCGGTAATTTGAAATTCTAATGGAATTCCTGTCGCATCATTATTAGCTAATTAGTATTTCATCGTTTTGAAGTGCTAATGCTGTGGAAAGTCTAACATTTAAGCTCTAATATTTAACTAATCTAACAACTAATCACTAACCCACTAACCCTTCTTTCTCTGTTGCTTTTTACTATGCTTTGCAGGAAGTTGTGTACTTGGAGTTGAATATTTCTCAGTCACAGACCCCTCAATATCCGAATAACGTTATTATTCCATCGCAGGCAAAATCTTGTAGTGCTGTATTGCCAACCTCAATTCAGACCACTACTATAAGCTCAAGCACACCTGTGCAGGCGCATGTGAGCGTTAATTCACGCCCACTTTCCCCGCTTTCACAGCAGACATTGGATGCTTCAAGCTACGTTGCTCGCTTGGCAGCCGGTGGCATAGCTGTTGGCCCTCCTGTCCGGACTCCTGCACGGGTAAGTATTTGGCACTGTTTTCAATGGTTTTCGAATGACTAATCCGTATTTAGAAAACGACTAAAAAGTTGTATTAACTGTTAACAGCACCTTAGAAACTTGCGTGGTGAAACTAATGCCAGCAGTTTTGGAGAGCGACCTCTCCTGACGGAAATGAGCAAGGCATTTGATGCTGTCCGTAACTATTCAAAGCCAGGAGCTCCGGGCGACAGCATTTTAGCTCCATCACGCACTGAGGTGTCTTCACGCAATGAGGTCCAGGCTCCACGCAATGAGGTCCCGGCTCCACGCAATGAGGTCCAGGCTCCACGGAATGAAGTCCAGGCTCCACGCAATGAGTCACATGCACCACGGAATGAGTCGCATGCACCACGGAACGAGTCACATGCACCACGGAATGAGTCGAATACTCCACGCAATGAGGCTCATGCTCCCCACAACGAGATGCATGCTCCACGCAACGATATGCATACTCCACGCAACGAGATGCATGCCTCACGGAATGAGGTACATTCTTCACACAGTGAAATGCGTTCTTCACACGAGATGCATCCTTCACGCAATGAGATGTATTCTTCCCGTAACGAGATGCATTCTTCACGCAATGAGGACTACAATGAGAATGGAGAATTCGAGGACTGGGAGCATGAGACAAGTCAAGAGTCAATGTATGATTCAACCAGCGAAGCTGATCGCAGTGGCGGTGGTGACTACTACAATCGATCCATGCAAGTCATTGGGAGTTCTTCGGGTGGTAAGTTAACTTCTCGTATATGCTCATTATTATTAACTGGACATTTTCCCTGAGTGGGGATTATTTGAGGTAAACACCTGCTCAATTTATGGTTCTGCCAATTAGAACAAGTTGGTCGGCAATCTTCAAGCGGGCAGTATCGTCAAAATGACAACAATCGCCCTCGGCGTCCTGAAATCCCTGGCCGAGGTGGTCATGCTGGAAGCAATGCTCCCGTTGGCAATGGAAACCCAACTAGTCGACTACCAATGAGTAATGGAGCCACTTCTTTTCCCGTTCGTGTTCGACCCGGTCCCGGTCATTGGGGCCCCTTGGATTTGGATGACTACACTTTGGAAGATATTGGATATGGATACCGAGCGCGTAAGTTCTGAGCTGCGGAATACCTACTAGCCGAGTTTTGGATTTTACTTTTAAAGACTTACTGATCTTGAGATTTTATTAACATTCCTAGAATACCGGCCACGGAACCGTAATCGGGATGGCGGTCGCGAAGGACCAAACTCAGGCTACAGTGGCCGTGACGGACAAAGCAACAGTTTCGGTCGTGAGCGTGAGCACGGTGGATTTGCTCGTGGTGGAAGCACCAGTGTTTCTGGTCCATATTCTCGGAACTCAGGGGCTGGGACACCGGGTGGTCGTGGCGGTGGCCATCAACATCAACGTACTTACCGCGGTTCTGGACCGAACTCTGGAGTCAATGCATACTAACAGAATGCATGATGATGAACACACATCTAGCAAAGCTCTTGCTAAATGCTTAGACTAACAGCATAATTCCTGTTATCCCATTTCTCATTTTTCTAATTATTCAGCATTTGAAGGTATGTATACTATACAGGACCGTTGTGAGCGGCGCTATTTGAGCATTCAGTAAATTTGTATTCATTTGAATTCAATTCATTCCACTGTGTATGTGTCAAATTGTGAGTGACAGCAATGGACAAGGTAAAGTAATCTGTAGGTCACAGGGCGATTTCACAATGCCCTCACGGTCTCCAGTTCTTCTCATCAACAGCGGTTTTGCATTTTAAATTAAACCTACACAATGAGAAACAGCTATTTTCTACAAACCTACTTTGTACTTTTAAAAATATTCTTTCAATAAAATATTTAATACATACGCGTGCGAATGATACTAATTTACAAGTTTTGCGGCGAATAAAAGGGAATTATTTGAGCAAACACTACAGCCATGTGTTAACTAATTGCTTGCCATTGGAACACACAAATATTTTCAGGAGTAGTTGTTTCCAATGGCGTTGAAGGATTGACATAGATTATTTTTTTTAAACTTTGAGGTGCTTTCGGTACAGAGACATTACTGGAATGATCAATATAATTGTACAAATGCCCCATTCCCAATACATTTTGAAATTTATTCATCTAAAGATCAGTTACACTGAATCAGAGGTTTAGAGGAGTGTCCTGATTGGATTTAATTTGCTAGAGTGTCCCTATACTCATTTGCATCACCTGTCTTAAGGTCTTTTTGATACTGAATAGTACGGTCCATCAAATTTTCTAATTTATAACGTCTTGTTTAAGGTTATGTTGGAAATAAGTTAGATGACCGAATTCTACTACAAAGAGTATATACAAACAGTATCTACATTTACTCAATATTTTCAACCGGCTGCAATTCTTCTTGCGGCTCTTCCTCATCATCTTCATCCGACAGCGGTTGATCTTTTGACTGAATTGCCAGTTGAAGTCCAGCAATGTCCTCATCCAACTTCTCCACTTCGACTGTCAAGTCCCGAAAACGAGTCTGCAGTACCTTCTCTCTCTCCTTTTGTCGATCCACGTCTTGAGTTGCAGCCTATTTTCCCAAAATACAAAAAAAGAGTTAACAAGCGTATTTACAATTGCACAATGTACATGCAAGGATCATTTTAAGAATATGCTATCCGTGCATCGCTAGTTCAATAATCGTTTATATAATCACTTACAGCAATTCGCTTCGGTATGGCAATGTCTTCCAAGTCTCGTAAGAATTCAAATGTGGATTTTCTCAAATTATTCTCCTCAATTTGATCGACAGTGTCCATGAACTTCTTCATTTCTTTCTGAGCTCTGTCCTGATACCCCCAAGTCAATGTTTTGATCTTTTTCTCAATTTTTCCAGCCCGTTTAGCTTCTCGCTGCATGTGATTACGATTCACTTCCAATTTCTTCTCACTGGCTTCAAGTCGATCTTTCTTGTTTGCCAGTGATGCTCGTGTGTATCTATTTTGATTGGGCAAATACAAGACCTGAAATAACCCAACAAGAATGATCAAATTAAAATCGTAATTCCAGTTTAGAATCTACATGGAACTCTACTTTGTTTTAGAGTTAAACAAAGAATATGGTATTGATGCTCACTTGAGACAAACACTCTCGCCAAACTTGGGAGTAGGTTTCCAATGAGAGATCACCATGCTGCATTCCTTTCTTGACAACCAGCATCTCTTTCTTCAACAGCTCATCAGCCTGAAAAATAATCAGTTACATATTTAATTTCAGTTAAAGAAGAGTGATTTCAAGATTTTGACAAACATACCTTCTTCATGTCTTCTGCGTCAACTTCTTCGTAAGCATGTTTTTCCAAGTAATCAAAGTGCTGTGCCTGGTTATGAACAACGCTGATTCCCTTTTTGGTAACAATCTGATTAGCGGCAGGAGCCACAATCGCATCATGATGGAGCATCTTGACCATTTCTTGTTTGATCAATTCTTCCGCCTAGCCAACAGAGAATTTTAAAAGTAATTATTGCTAAAATAATTTAAGTCATCTCGACTACTGATTGGTATTTACAATGCCCTAAACTCTGTTGGAACGAATAAATACATGTGAAATGGAAATTAGAGCTTATAAAGTAAGACTGAATTTACCTTTTGCAATTCATTGAGCTGATCAAGTCCAGAACGACGAAGAATTCCCTCGTTGACATCAGTCGGACGTGGGAAGTCCCGTTGAACTGCCTGACACAATTTCTCAAACTCTGCCACTCGTCTGGCCTGTTTCTCCTCAGCCAGTCGCTTCTCAATATCTTCCCTGTCTTCAATTTTCTTCTCGCCAGAGTCATCAGGTACGTCCATGTCGTCCTCACCCGGAACAATGATTTCATAGTCATTCTTGGGAACAGGCAAAGTTCCGAGAGCTTCCTTCAAATTCTCACGTATCTAATGAATCAAGGGTCAATTCAAGAGTAAAACATCAAATATGCAGATATGTGAAGCTAAATACTTCCTAACAAATCACGAAGTATACCTTCTTGTTGTAGTTCTTCAAATTAGCCGGCGTTGCGGCAGCTTCCAATTCCTCCTCCATGTTAATATTCAATTTGTCCCGAATGTGAAGTGGAGTGACAGCTGGTCCAGGTGTGGCACCTGGGAGACGTTTTCCAGTCATTGGCGTGCCTCCGATGCCTGCAGCTGGAGTCCGGAATGGCGTGGCCAAAACTGTGTTTGGTGTTGGAATAACTTCACTGCGTGGAGTAATTCCACTGAAGTCGCTCTGAATCAATTCCGTATTCGCACCTCCTTTGAGAGGAGTGTCCACGTTGGACAGGGCCATAATGTTTTGGGCCTCCTGCAATAGAGATATCAAGGTAAATTCTCATTTTATAGCACTTGCGCAAGACAGTTCATTAATTCATCTCCGAATCGGCAGTTACCTGAAGAATTTTATCCGTAACTGGAGCTGGAGTTCTTGGTGTCCGAAGAGCTGTCATTCCAGGATTTGTCAGTGCGTAGTCACTGAGCAATGTTTGGGAAGCACGGCTTCCTGTCTCGCTAGCAGCTTCCTTAGCTGCTTCAGAAGCTTTTCCTAGCTTGACAACTTGCTCCAATTCAATGTCGGATATCTGAGGCTCTGGAAGAACCAGCTTGGATCGTCTTTCGCTGAGGTTCTTCTCCTTGAACCATTGCCAGTGGCAAATCATTCTCTTTGCGCCGATTCATTTTTTCTTTGTCCTTCTTCCGTTCACGCTGAATAAAAAGTATTCCGTTGTATTAATTTATTTAACCGATTGAAGGTAAAACTTTTTTTTTAAAACAATCCATAGTTCTGCTTCTTACCTCCTCCTTATCCTTTCTCATTTCTCCATCCAATTTCTGTTGTCTAAGACGAGCAAAGTCCGGGTGCATTGGATCAAAACCCTCCGATGCGGTATCATAAAATCCTGATGCGGGAACTTTCTCGAATGGAATTTCCGTGTTGTAGTCAATCTGTACGTTTCTTTGGCCGCTTCTTGCGAACGTTAATTCCAGCCATACGCAATTCACGACGCTTCTGGAGCGCAGCCAATCGACGAGCTTCTTCCAATTGCTTCTCACGAGCCTTGCGTTTAGCCTTCTTGCCTTGTGTGTTTGCAAGACGAGCTCTTGCTTCAGATAACATTTCCAATTCTACGGATAAAATATTAGTGATACGTTAGAATCATGTGCAAGGTGCAAGGTCATTGTTTGTTTGATTAATCAGGTTAGCCTTGAAAGAGCACAAGGCTAATCCTTTCGACGTATACGTTTTTCATGTATTGCATACCATCTTCATCCATGTCCTTCGGATCGGGTCTTGCTGGCTTCGTCTCTGGATTTGGATCGATTTCACCAGGGCGAAGCTTTCGAGGGTCTTCAGTTCCATCATCGCCTTCCTCCTTTCTCTGTGCTTGATCCCTACAGAAAGAATTGCATAATGAGGTATCTACACTAATACTTGATTTAGGGTCAAAAATCACAAATAAATGTACTCCAACTCACAAAAGGTATTCATATCGCTCCAAGCACTGTGCAGCTGTTCTTCCAATAATAGGAGCAATAGTTCTCCACTGCGTTGGCATCAACTTTGCCAAATGTAATAATTTTTCATCTTCCTCACGACTCCATTCCGTTTTCTTGATGCTGGGATCCAACCATTCGTACCATCTGGCTTTACACTGCTTAGCAGACTTGCGATGAAGCAGAGATGCAATTCGTGACCATTGATTTTTGCCATATTTCATAACAGCCGCTTTAAGAATTTCATCCTGTGAACCATAATAAAATATAAGCTCTCAAATACACATAATACTTAAAGATGACAATAACCAGTGAAGACGACTGCGGCTTCCAGTTAATTGCATTATTTACGCACTATTGATAATTAAACGATGCACCATCTACACACATGAACATAGTACGTACATATTATCAGCTATCGCGTATCAGCACAATTCAATACAAAATATTGAATGTGTTTTAGATTTTAAATATGGCGGAACCTACCTCGGTGTTTCGCCAGACACCGCCCTTGATCATGACCCGTGGCATCTTGACTTCCGCCGGAGTGGCTCCCCCGCCTCCTAACTGAAAGGTCAAACAATCTAAGCCTCGTCCACAGGCGAGCGGTCAGTCAACAGATTCCCTTCGTCCGTTTCAGTTGTCAGTAGTTTTTAATTTGCTGCTTTGAGGAAACAACAACACAACCGCTTCACTTTTTCACGGCGAAGCTACGTCCACTCAGAATTTTAAAAGCGGAGCGGGACGGCACGGAGCCAACCTGAGGAGCATGTAATAGTCTCCTGCAGGGTTTGCGCCAGGTTAGGCCGAACAACGCTTTTTCGAAAATAAATGGTTTAGTCTTCGTTACCACATCATCAGGTCGGTAACCTGTAATTGGATTGCTTATCATGGGCAATTATTTAACAAATAACCTACCCTAAAATTAGTTTTTAAATTCAATTGTTAATGAATTGCACTCAACCGTACAATTTGTTTCCAGTCATTTTTTCCTTTTTCAGGGAATATGGCTGTCGTTTTTTCACAAAAAACGCAAAGAGTAGATCATACTCTATTCAAAAATATACTACAGAAAACAGTTCTATTTTTATTGAAAAATCTAAATAGTTTGAACATTAGTCGCAATAGTCAAATAAATATTTTATTGGAGGGATAAAAGCGTAGCTAATAATATATTTAGGTAACAGCTGCATTAAAATTAATTGTGTTGTACAATGAACTCAGGTTTCGTATTTTACTCTCAGCTCACACCACACTACTAAGGACAAAGAACTGACACTCGAGATTCATCTCCGGACAACTTTGTGCGCAAGGAAAACTTTGAGCCCATAACTTCATTCACCCAAAACTGCTACCGATTCCAATTAGGAAAAGGAAAATGGGTAGGTAACTATTTAGAGAAAAAGTGTGATCCGACATTGCTGATTTCGATACAAAGACCAGAGTTCAATGACAAAATATTTCTAAGCTGCACAGTAAGAGAAGAAAAGAGTTGAAATTGTAAAATATAAAAAAAAAAACTGTAGCCAGTAGGAGAGAAACAATGCAAATAATAGCTAAGGAGTTTCCGGTTGAAGCTGTGAAGTTGATTCATTTGGCATGATTGCCAGGTGGAGTGAAGTTGACACGAACCAGGTAACGAATGTTCACTTGAGCCGTGTTGTAGACAATGTACCTATTCAAAAATAAAGTAAGTACTCAAATCAGTGAATAGTAATTATGCGTAGCATGAATGACGACGGACACAGTTTACGAAAGACTTTACGAAGTTTACGAAAGCCCACTTACTCATTGTAAAGCAGATCACTGTCCGTTGTGCTTTTAACCGGTTTTCCGTAAGGGACACGAACTCCGCTCAAGTCAGCATAATCCCGTGGATTTGGAACAGTTTGACCCATTCCCTTGACACTGTGCTTCCCTGATGGAGCGGCTCGAAGACTCTCCTTTGCCTTCTTCAACTCAGCCCTAGAAACCAAAATTCGGTACTCGTAGATAGAACTCTCTCTCCATGTTTTCCATCAACGATATCGTAAATCACCAAAGCTTTACTTACATATCTCCCAAAGCGACTTCACAAAGAAGCAAAAGTCCAGTTCCACCAGGTCCGCTGAAGCAGTAATTGGCAGACTTCGATACCATGTCAGCGAAGTAGACTCCCTTTCCAAACATGTAACCAGTGGCCGGAGCTTCAGGTGGTGCAATACGGAGACCCTGTAAAAGGATCATCCCGATTAATTATGTCTTATTAAGTTACCCAAAACGTCATCATAAATAAATACAACTGCATCTGCATCTGCACATGGCTTACCTGTGACAAAATTCCAGCAAAGTTGGTTGTTCGAGAACCGTGCCACAAGAGCATTTTGTTATGCAACTTCTCGAATTCTTTGTAGCGCGCAGATTCGCCCTTCCTGTGAACTTGAAAAACCTAGAATAGGAAAGTGTAAATAGTATAATCATGTGACGATAATGGCATAACAGGTAGTGCATTCAATATCATCAGAACTGGGGATTACGTTTTCGATCTGAAGTCCATAATCTTGATGAGTAGAAGCGTGTGTATTCTTCAAATACTTCTGAATCAAAGTAAACTCAGCCGATTGGTTTTCAACTGGTTCAATCTTTGCCTTGAGAGAAGCGTAGTGCTTATCAACGCCTTCACCCTCCTTCGTGTCTCCTTCCCGAAGCAATTCGTAAGCCAATTCAATGTCAAGAAGACTCTCCAGCATATCCAATTTTTCCTTTAGATGTAAAATTATTTAGAAACATAGTTTCCAGGTTTTGACATTACACTAATAATGTAAAATAACGGTAACGATGTTACCTTGATCATTGTATGATCCTTCAGAAGCGGCGGCTGGGCTAAACCAAAGCTGTGAGGAATCATGGTATAGAAACGGTTTGTCAGATCTGTGATTTGTCGATCATGCTTTCCTTTAGAGTCATCCATAAGTTTCAAAGCGGCATTAAGAATCCCATAAGAATCCATGATTTGCTTCCGACTAATTTTCCCCAATGGCAATTTCACCAAGTCCAACTAGAAATAATACAAGATTCTTTTATTGTATCCTAGAGAAATCGTTATAGTATTACCATAATGGCGTTAGTTTTATTAATCCGAGTTTTATCACATCATCACCTGTATTGCAAATAAATTTTATGCTTGGCCTGGCTAGGGTAAATTTCAAATTACCTCAAACTCCAACATAGTCTGCTTCATCCTCTCAACGTCAAAAATCAAACAAATCAATTCTTGGACGGACATATGCAAAACCGACTTCTTGGATGTAGCGAGTGCAGTGGTCACAGCCTTTTCCTTATCTTCCTACACAAAATAGAAAAATAAAGCGAGCGTAAAATTTGGAATACTATTTAGGAGGACATCATTTATGTTTACTGTAAATCGTTGAAATTAATTTCAGCTCACGTCGTATTTGATATCCATGAGCATGTACATTCCAGGTTGCTTGACAAAAGGCTTGCCAAACACATTTCCAGTTTGTTTCAGGTAGAACTCCTCAAACATCTCAATCGCTTCATCCAAACTCATACTTGAAGAAGTAATGTTTCCCCCAATGCTGGTCCCGATTCGTCCATAGGAACGAAAGACGAAATAGCTTCTTCTGGGTTGAAGATTACAACTCAAGGTTAAATTAAAACATAAACTGCGTTTCATAAGCGTTGGAGGCTAAATTGAAATTACCGCTTGCTTGAATCCGATTCCAACAACTGCAGCTTGTAGTATGAATTTTTGCCAGTATCAATGTCGGATTTATTCAAGACAACACTGTAAATACGTCCTTTAGTGCCGGAACCCTGAAGAAAATTGACCCCGAGTTTGCTTTAAGTAAGTCATTCTTTTATTTTAACAGAAGAGAAGCAATGCAGTGTCAAATATTATATAACAAGAGCAAGAAATCCCAATAGCCCACTCAAAAAATTTAAAAATCGACTAACCTTGTAGACATGAGTTTCAGACGCAACCTCGCAGTTTTGGTCCACAACCAAGCCGCCCTTCAATTGAAGCCTAGCTGTTGTTTCCTTCGTTTCCAAGCGTTCAGTCATACGGCCTAGTAGTTTAAACGAACACAATTAAACTCTCAATTTCGTTCGTTTCAGCTCAAGTCGTAGGAAGTTTGTCGAAAATTAGGTTAATGTATGTTCCGTATCTGTCTGCCGCAACTAACTCAAAAATACTGCAGTCATCAGAGAACAGCTTTTATGTAGGGAATTTAGTGTCAGAAGGTTAAATCTAGTCAGCTTCTGAGTATAACATTCCCAGTACCAAGAGAAAATTATTGTTATTTTCTCGAATGAAACTAAATACTTACTACTAGTGGCTGCTGGTTTCTCAAAACTCTCATTACGGGCCAAGAGCCGAGGCCTGACATCGTCTGGTTTAAACCAGTCACCCACAAGTGAGCTCTTCATCAAGTCCACAATTCCAGCGGTTTCACTCAATCCCTGGATAAAAGCTGGAGAAAGAGCTGGGACCTTGATTTTCTCAGCTTTTACCATAGATTTGGTCATCGCAGACGCATCTGTTCGTAGCAGAAAGTAATGAAGCATTATGTAAATCAAAGAAAGGTACTTCAGCAAAATAATTTAAACTGAAATTACCAGCACCGGGAGAACAAATCAAAGCTGTTGTTTTAGCACTGATAGCCTTGTGTACTTTTCCTCCAAACTTTTCAATAGTGTCACGCATAAGCTTAAGCGTTTTCGCGTCAAAACACTCCTCAGCAATAGCAAATGAAAACCCCTTCAGGGGTGACTTGTTCAACTTTGGCATCCTAGATTTTAAAAAATAGTTTGACTTAAACACTCTTCAAAACCTTTGAAAGCATTGCATTACATTAAGTAAATGCAAAGTTGAACGCGAAACGTAAAGAATATCAAATATTGCACCCCTTACAAATGATTCTGAAGCTGAGCTGTAGGAGTTGCATGAATTGGAATTTCCCTATCTTCAACCTTCACGAACTTGTAGTTAATAGAATCCCTGTTAAGACAGACATGAATATGAATACTATGAATACATTCTTCTAATAATTGTATCTATGCATGTCCAAAATCTGCGTTTAAGCTTTTAGAGAAGTTACAAAGTCATACATCACGTCCTGGTAATCTGGAGGAATCTCGAAATTAGTCCTCTTCGGATTTACAGTGATGTCCATACAGCTCGTAAACTCACTGATGTATCCATGGCACTTGTAACCCACTCCGCTCCTATTTCAGAGATGAAAACGTACAGGCTACACTTGCTGGACTCTAATTAAGCCGGCACTTAAGCAAATATTGTCAAAGTCAACTTACACATAAGTGTATTGTCCCTCCTTGCAAATGGTGCAGCGCTCCAATTTACCAAAAGTCATAATATCAGCGAGACGATCCAACACCTGCATGGTCAATTAATTATGAGTACGCTGTTGATCGTGCGTACATTGTTGAATGTTCTGTCAGCCTTGAGAATTAAAAATATGAAAATAAAACTCACAGCTGATTCCCCACACGGAGTCGGAAGTTCCTGGTTGTTGTACTCCAAGATCTGCTTCAATTCAACGATCTTGCAAACTCCATTCTTCACACAAGCTTGAAGCTGATCACGAATCTTATACATTCTTTCCATCTGTTTCTTAATCTTTGACTTCTGTGCTTCTTCAAGTTTAATCGCCTTGGCAGGTTTTGGCTCGTCAGTAGAGGATACAGTTTCTTCCAGCTTTCGCTTAACGCTGCAGAGTTCAGAAAGAAATATATGAATTGAAGCCAAGCCTTACGTATCACTGATTAGCACGCTGTATCGATTAGCAGACATATTTGTACAACCCTTACCTCTCCGCCTTTGCTGGAGCAGAACTTTTGAATTCGGTTGTTGTGGCCAGTTGATCCGGTTTTTCTAACTTCTTAAATCCAGGAATCTTAGCAGGAGACGGATCATAGAATTCCAGTTTGTCCTTGAGTTTAGCAAAGCACCCAACGTGATACCATCTTGGCTGAAATTAACAATAGTAAAAAGAAATTCCTTTTTAAGTCCAGCAGATAACAGTATAGCCACCTAAATAGCTATCTCTGCAATATTAATTTCAAAATTCCATTTACAATTGCCCTTCCGATCATCATAGCACTCTCCGAGGACTCGTCTAATTTTGAAATCCGTACAACACCTTTTGAAATACTTTCATCACAACCAGCACAAGTCGACTTTCCAGACTTTGCGTATTCGCAAGAAAACACGCCCATCGACTTCTTTCCTCCTTTACTGCTCGAAGGACCCGGCGTTCCACCCCCACCTGCTGTGTTAAAAATAAGTACAACTTTTTGAAAATAATTATTTAAAACACAATTTCGTTTTGGTTTCTACGTGACTTACCACCAACTAATTTAGTTAAGTCCTCCTGATCATTCCAACGCAGAGTCTCAAAATTTCCAAAATCTCCAACACTCTTCGGCTTCTGTTTTTTGAAGAAACAATCCTTGTGGAACCAATGAGCGTCCCTGCCGTCATGATGCCGTGACTAAATGCGACAAAACCGGAATAACATGAGCCAAATATAAACAATGTAGCCCACAGCTCATTTAAGGTTTTGATCATGACAATAAATAAATATCTAGCAATTGATTTTTAATTAATAATTAAAAATTAATATTGCTTAATTTGGCCTTTTAAACTTGCAAATTACCTGGACCATGACAGCTATGCGTAGGCTCTCCTTCTCAATCGAAGACTTACAAAGTCGGCAACCCGCTCGGCCTGATTTGGCATACTCCACTTGAAACGGTAACTGCAACGCCGCCATCTTCGCTTGTTAACGAGTACTGACAAACAAGAATAATTAAAGTGATTGATGGATCAGTACTTTCCTAAGTCTTACTCGTCTTTCGGAACTCAGTTCATAGCTGAAGCTGACAGATGAGTCAACCTGACATGCCTTTTAGAAGGTATAAGAGAATGAAAATTTGTAGTAAAAATCAATCAATCGCCAATCCACACCCCGCATGAATGCTCATAATCAAGATTTAATTTGCACTGAATGATATGAATTTAGATGCCGGTAGATTTGCCAATCTTGCTTAGGTCAAAGACAAGCACCTACGTTATACGTATAAAGGCAAGGTGTAGGCCTAAAAGTCACATACATCTAGCTACACAAAATACAGCTGTAGCATGTATGTTTCTCCACTTACTGTAGTACGAAGAATACAGCAGTGTCAACGTCCAACAACGTTAACAATTGAAGACTGGAACTAAGCAGGACTGACAGCTAACGAAAGGACAATTGCTTACCCCGACCCGGACTGACGACTGAGATTCTATCGATGTCCAGTGACAGTGACAACGAATGACAACGCTGACATCGACGGAACTGCGGACAAAGAAACGTGGTAACTGAAGACTGATGTATTCTCGCCCTCACAATCAACAATGAACTCTACGCAGAACTTGCAGAAAGTTCCCGGCTCTCTTCTTCGGCCTCTTTTGCTTTCTTCTGTCGCCGCCGTCTTGCAGGATTCAGCCAGCACGCGAGAGTAAACTCCAGCAAGTGGTGAGGCCCCAGTTCTACTCTACGCCTTACCGTATTTCCAAAGACAAGAAGGTGCAGCACGTTCAGCAAATTTATTTCGGGATGTTTCGTCCACAAAGCAACTCCGGCAAAAAAGCTTTGGCTGCGTGAACGATCCGTCTGCCGCCAAAAGAGCTCTCCCGGAAAAGAAAGAACTCTGGACATAGCAAATTTAAAAAGCCTAATTAACATACTATTCTGGCTCTTGTAATGCGGTAACTGGAATTCCCTTTGCTAACTTCATGCTACCAAAGAGGTTAGCTACTACCTATTCTCGAAATTTTTGGGTTAGCAAAATTCTGTGCTGCAATAATGTTCTCGATCTCCTGCAAATGCCTTCACCTAACCTGTCTTCAGGTTGGCATGTCTAATTAACTATACCATGACAATCAAGTGCATAGTATTGAATGCCTAAATTAATCCAGACACATGAAATTACTACATTATATTTCACGCCACGCAAGCGACGCAGCCTGTTTTCGGCTAGGTACCTATAACCTGTGGCCATGATTGCCTGTTGTAATGGTAGTGCGTCCGATCGGATCCGTTGTTGGCGAGATGTAATTAGCAAAAGTTCGGCAAAAGTACGAGGTCTCTCCATTATTGCACAATAATTCAATTTATATGACAATATGATAAGTGTACATGGTTAATATGATACGTGTAATTGCACAAGCTTTAGTATTCGTTATGCATTATGCATTACCAATAATCATCATTTTATCATCACAAATGCCTATCGACAAAGAGCCAGTAGTAGTCCCGGTCTAATTCTGCTACCCAATATGCATCCTACTGGCAGTTTAGTTGTTGGCTTGGGTGATCGAATTTGTTTCCGATTTTGGAACGGGAAATTATTTAACGTGAGGTTCAAGATCGAAGAGAAGATGTCAGCTCTGTCTGCTCTGTATTTATTTTACTAGTTGTTAGAGGTTAGAGCTACATAGAATAAAGCTTTCCCCGTCCCCATTATCTACGGGACGGGCAAGGTTTCGCGCATCATTGTTTAATTTTTTAAAACGAGGCACGGCACGGGTTCGTTTAACGCATCATTATAATTTAAAATTTAACTCGTTTCTAAATAATAGCATTCAAATTTTACTTGGTCGTATTTCTATGTATAGCAGTGGTATAGAGTCAGTTCTGTGTACAATTAATTTGTTACAGTAATTTAAATTGAAACTTTTGGAGTTTGATATCAATTGTATTAATTTGAAATCAAATTACGTAATAGGTAGTGATGTAAATTAAAGATTAAAGTAGAAATACATAGCCGACTGCAAGCTGCAATGCTACTCAAATGCTGCAACCTGCAATGGGCCTGTTCGAGGTAGAGAATACTGCAGTGTACTCAATAGCAGTAACAATTAAATAATAATTTAATTGCTACTCTTAACGTTTACCTAATTTTTGTCTATCTAAACGAAAACATTTTAATTTGTTTTAGTCCCAGGCTATATTTATAATACGTGACCAGACCGTCAGACAATCACAACAAAATTAAATCGAGATTGGCAACTTAAGCAAATTAAACCCAGAGCGAGTCCAAAATTCCTACAAGAAAATAATAATCGAATTAAAGCATTTATGATCCCGTTACTTAAATGCTAGAACGATGTAGAGGTGCACTAGCAGGACGTTAGATACAAGTCCTCTAGTTATTTTGCAAAGTCTTAGCCCAGAATCATGGAAACACATCTCAGAAAGCGTAATATTTGGATTTCATATAGATTCAGAGCTTATTGATTGCAAAAACTTATTAGAGGATCAAATTGAAATGTAGAACACCAGAAATAGCTGAGCTGGAGCTTTGGCTAAAAATAGGGTTTTGCATGGGTTTACCCAGCACTAGCAAAGGGAATTCCGCCTTGCACTTTGCACTGGTATAAATCCTATTCCTTTGGGCTTATCTCAAAGATGCATCTTTCTTGTTCAATTACAAAGTTCGGCCGTGGGTCAGAGCTCTATTAGCAATGCATACATGTATCTGACAAACTTTGCTAACTTAGCTAATGGGGCCAGCCAGGAAACGGGAAATCAATTAGCCTTTGGTTAACCACAGCAGCAGATACCTTTGATAACTTGAGCTCAGGGGTCGAATGGTGGTTAGCGGTGGCGAAGAGTCTTAATGGAAATTATGTGACTTGTAAATCATTTGTTAAGCACTGTAGCGACTTAGCTTAAGTTTAATTTTTGGAATATGATATTTCGTTCTTTGCGATAATAATTAAAAACAATTTTTAAAAAAAAATGTAGACCGAATTTCGGTTTTCTCGTCTTTCGGTAGGCATCTGAGCTCATGCTTTTTGTTTTTCAAAACTGCAATAAGGTCCGTTTGACCTCAGAAATTTCTCTGTTTTACGTGTAAACTACTCGGGATTCCAAGAGCATTTATGTTTTTTAATAATCGAGGCTGCCAATGTGCGAAAAAACTTGAAGTGGAATGTGAACAATGGCGCTG
Organism: Ceratophysella communis; assembly: GCA_009869905.1. Lineage (NCBI taxonomy): Eukaryota > Metazoa > Arthropoda > Collembola > Poduromorpha > Hypogastruridae > Ceratophysella > Ceratophysella communis. Next base: position 1,940 of record VNWX01000387.1, on the reverse strand, counting down.
AGGAAGAAAGCCATAATTTTTTATGATTATTGAAGTCTGAAACCCATGTTCGTCTCCCCGACCCTTGGCGTAATTGTTTTACTTGGAGCATTTTGCACGGGGCTGGGAGTAGAGGTTAGGACGTTATTAAGAAAATTTAATCGTTCTTACTGACCCATCAAAGAAGAATGCTCGAGACCATATAGATATGAAATACATCAGCAGCCAGAACAATCAGCATGCAATATCCGAGTCCCAAGAACTAAAAACGAGTCATTATTGTTATTCGTTTAGGATGTGTTTTTCCTCAATTAAGATCTGTTTTGCTTCATCATCTCAACACTCCCTGTTGTGGTTTGTGGCTTTAAAGTTGATATCTACGTACAGAGCGAAGTTGATTCAGTATAAGCACAATGATAAACGTCAAAGGTTTTTCATACCGCGCAATTATTGCAGGTAGAATCAAATCTATTTCTGAGCACCCAAGCTGGAAATCAATGTATGAATTTTAATTTTCTCGGCGCGTGTTCGTGTTCAACACTCCCTGTTGTGGTTTGTGGCTTTAAAGTTGATATCTACGTACAGAGCGAAGTTGATTCAGTAAGCACATGATAAACGTCAAAGGTTTTTCATACCGCGCAATTATTGCAGGTAAAATCAAATCTATTTCTGAGCACCCAAGCTGGAAATCAATGTATGAATTTTAATTTTCTCGGCGCGTGTTCGTGTCAAGAGAGTTGCACTGTTATAAAAACCTGACTCTAAAATTAGTATCCTAATTAAGTGCCCTGGGCTTGAAGCCGGATACATAGACAAATGTATATGGCTTCTGTGTACAGTAGAAGTATTCATTGAATGTCCTCGAAGAAGAGAGATCTTTGTACAAAGAGCAAAGGAGTCCTACCAGAAATAGGCGAACGAGCGTCTTTTGCTCCATGAAGGCATGGCGTGGCTCAGTCGCTGATTCAAAGGCGAAGAGAGATTTCTAATATAAAATTATATTTTTAGATTCGGATTTTTATATTTACCACATGTGAAGGAGGCGTCTTGGAGCAGAGAGAGAGCTTTCGAGGTTGATATCAGAAAAAGAGACGTCGCTTTTAATTCTGCTCGTGGCTGCTGAGAAAGTTTATTTTAGACCTTAATGGCATGTGCATGGCTTAATCAATTGAGAGAGCCAACAGACGACACAAATAGCTCATACAGTTCCAGTTTTGAGTTGAGTTAATTATAAAGCACTCTGTGTACCTCTAGCCCATGTGCCAGCTCAATAAATAGGAAGTACAGAGAAGACCCATTTAGCCACATCCACTCCACCGCAATTTCATTAGACAAAAGAAGCTATTACCACTGTGGACTCGGCAGGAATAATAGCTCCGTAACAACCAATTATTGTAAATTGCAAATATTTCTCCTCTCTTGCCCTCATATTCCTGCTTCCACTCAAAAAAAATCCCTGTCTTTGCATGCAGCTCCATGAAGCTCTAGAAAGGCAAATACACATGCAAACTTTTCGATATACTTTGATTAAAAGGCGTTTGACTCGGAGCCATTTCCAAACGCCACTCCTCCCGTGTGGAACCTCCGTTCTAGATACTTCCGACACGGGTCATATATTTGTTCAACCTCTCTGCCGACTCTCCAGGAGCTTCTCTGTACCTTACTCTGTTTTTCGCGCTTGATATCATTAATAAAGATGAAATAATTCCCTCGGCAGATGTGTGCACGGAGCTATTTATACTGCTGAGTAGGAAACCCGGGTTCGGGTGATGAGACCGACTGAGCGACCATCATCGTGCGGGCTTGGTCTGGCCTACCGAACAGCGCCCTAACTTGCCCGAGACAACGACGACAGGCAAGCCGACCAAGAGTGAAAATGACTCATGTCAGCCCGTACATCATGTGTGTCCTTAGCCTGGTTTCATATTCAGATTAATCAATGATTTGCGGTTTCTCCACGT
>VNWX01000386.1:0-23094 GCA_009869905.1 Ceratophysella communis | reverse complement strand
TTCCCAAGATAAACCAAATGCTATATTAAATTCAGCAAAGAATCAGCAGCCAGGATAGAGGAATCATAATCATAAGCTCTTCAGTTAATTATCAACCCGAGTTGCATTCCAAACATAACCATGCAGTTGTTATGATAAAATGTCAAGCATTGAAAATTGAAATATCTACAAAAATATAGCCAAGAAATGGAATTTTAAAGATTGCAAAAATTTGAATTAAGGACAAATTTCAAATTCAAACCTCGATGCATCATGATACAATCACTCTGTTTTTGGCGAGATTCTTTTAATTGGTTTTATTTAAAATTGAACGTAAACACACACCACTATTTTGACTCGAGTCACAAACTAGTCCCTACCACTCGTGTGAAAGTCACTCGATATGTAAATTCCAGAAACTGGAAAAGTTCAAAGTTTTGACAAGCCAGACAGATGTATGTTTTATGTTAGTACAGTGTCACAAGCATAGTTCCATGCTTTCTCCGAAGAAAGTAATGGCAATTGTTACACTTCTGAATTTTTGGCAAATATCAGAAATATTTGAATGTTGACTAGAGCACAGTTAAGTGAGAGGTCGAGTTCGGGAAGTGTTCTGCCCGCTTTCGGTCCGTCCACTCGAGTCTTTATTCGAAGTCTGGCATTTCGTGAATTTTGCTTTGTTGTTCCGCAACTGTGAAACAAAATGTGTTGGGGCTCTTGAGCAGAGAAGCATATATATTTCCTGTGTGTATGCCTCGTCTCGGCGTTTTTTTTTTCTCGGATCTAAGGCCTAACAATAGGAGTTTGGAGAATTGCGAAGGCTGGATTAGTGTTTGGGAAGCACTCGGACTTTTCTCCACTCCACCTGTTTTGAGGGAAGTTGGTGGGCAGGGCGCAGGGGCAGTGGGAGCTGCTGGCAAACGCCGAGAAAGGACCTTCTCAAACCCAACCTCCCTCTTGTCTCCGCCGTACAACTACCGACTTGGCTCGAGCCAAGTCTCTCCGCCATTTCCACACAGCGACCCCGAACCCGCCTTCTCCACTTCCGTACTCGCAACCAGCCCCGTCCGTATCACAACCCTTTCTCCAATTCTAAGCTAAATCTCAGACTTTAATCACGCGCGCAGCAATTTACTATTTTACCGAAAAAGAAAGCATTTCCTCGCTATTGTAACAATCTAAGCTAACTTTCTCCATGCAAATCAACCTAATCTTTCTGAGCTTAACAATGCGATGCTTCGTGGGGAAAGCTAGCATGTCAAAGTATTAAAAATCAGTTGGTGGTCAGCAACAGCAAAAATTGAAATCAACCAACAATTTTGCCATTGATCCAGATTTACAGTATTTTCTTTTTGTAGGTTTTTATTTGAACTGGTCGATTCTTTAATGCTTAATGTGCCATTTTAAACGACAGAATGATAATTTTTTGAAAAGTGGTTTGGGCTTTTGAAATAACCCAAGATTAGCGGTATATATTTCTCTAGTGCGAAATTGATTGGGTCGCTACAATATGTGCGTATGCTTAGATTGGGGGGATAAAATTTATGAGCACCACAAATTATGTAGGTACCAAGGTACCTTTTTTTTACTGAATATTACACAATCTTAGCTTTCCTGACAATTTACAGTTTACTGTACGCTTTTGCAAAGATGAATGATGATTTCCTAAGCACAGTTTTTTGTTTTATCAGCTAATATTCTGCGTTTCATTAAATATAAGCGAATTTGCGTGAAAATGAGACCCTTTAGTGTTTGTATTATTCAGACTCCTGTAGGATTGGCTTCAATTTCATCTGAATTATTTGCTGAAAGGTTAAGCAATTCCGGGGGTGGTAATGGTACGTATAATCAGCCGATATACCGTTTGAGTGCTAGTGTTACAATAATCATCTAATCTAACGCATTGCGCTATACATTTGGATTTAAGAATTAAATATTTAATTTAAAATAACGGTTAGAAGGAGAAAAAGCTCGAAATAATATTCGGCCATGAGAAGCAAGCCAAACGGCTCAATGCCAGTATTACCGTTAGAGCGTAAGCCCATGTATTTCTCATCATAAACTGTACTTGTATGTATGCATATTTTGTGCTCAAATCGGCCCTTCCGGTTCCGCTTAGGAGCACACGTACTAAAAACCTCGTAACATTTTACTTTGACAGATATGTCAATTTTGTGAGATCAAAAGACTAAAAAAGGTATCCCTTAATATCATTTGAATTAGATTTCTGTCTGTTTTTCCTCGTAGTTTTTTTTGTGTTCTGATTCAATATAGAGCAGAGTATTTCTATTTGGTCTCCCATAAGGGACTCAGTGAGTCAATAAAAATATGCTGACATGATCCTTTGACTGCTCGTTTTCTTGTTTGCGCCTCTCAGGAAAAGCTCTGGCTCAGTTCTGAATCCTGAATTGAATCCCTCTGATTCTCAACTAGTAGCTCTTTTTGAGCTCTTATTTTTTGGGCTTGGGTCAATTGCCTGTCTGCTATTTAAGTCTCAATCAAGCATTTTTCAAAAATATATATTTTAAAAATTTTGTGCATTACTTGAATTGATCCAATAAGGTTCCAATCTGTAATTATATAATGGCAACTGTTCCATAGTAATGGGTAGTTTAACTGCTAGCCTTAACTTGCGGCCGGTCCAAAATCCTGAGTGTCCTTTTACGCAGAACAGTAGATATGAGACTTAAAAAGAGGGAGTAGGGAAGTGCTCAGGTTGAGTTCACATGAGTAATCTTTGAGAACAGAAGCCAGGGCAGGAGGGTTGAGGATTGGACAGAAGTGCTTCTACTTTCTATTCATTTCCAGTCATCGAATCACTCGCTCAATTGAAATTCATAAGCCCAAAGACTAAAAAACTAAAAAAGCTTGAAGGACTCAAGTACCCGGGCGACGGCAGTGAAGAGCAAAAAATCTGTTCGTTCCGTTCCCTTGCTCATTTCACTCCCTGCTCCGACGCTCCTTTGAAATCAGACCGACTTTTGTTTTAGCGTCATAATATTTTGACATTTCTAAAGCTCCAGTTTATCATGCTACCATTTGGGAAGAGCTTAACGAATACCGAGTGTTTTCAAATAAATAGTATTTTATTAAATTAAACAGCGTTGGAAATCCCAAAGGAGTTATTCTTAATATTGCTTGTACGATTCAGAATTTAGAGAATTTCCTGATTTCGAATATATTCACACAAAATCTACATCATGAGCTGTTTACATGAATTAAGGCTCTATTCTAGACAAATGAAGTCAAAACCCGAAAAAGCCACATATTACAGGGTTAACAATACTTAACCGGATTTAATGTTCACTTTCCTGAACAAGCAGGAATCACAGGCTTTGAGCCCGATAATTCAAACTAATGATTATTGAGCTCATTCCGAGGTTTGAGTCGGAGACTAGAATAAGCATATTGTTCCCACAAGCACCTGTCACACACATACATCCCTCCAAAAAGCCCTTACACAAACTAAATCCGACATCCGACCCCTCCTCTAAACCAGGTCGAAAGAGTGCACCGGGCCGCCAGCAGCCGCAGAGATGAGCTATGCGTTTCTACTTCCGATTTTTTTCTCCGTGTCTCCGGGATTCGGAGTTTATGTGAATTGTGAATCGGATGGAACTGTTACCTAGTAGTTTGGAGATAATAACAATAAGCAGGTAGCAGGTTGACAGGCAATTAGATTAATTCCGCTTCACGAAAAGAATTCGTTTTTACTCTGTGAAGTGGATTGCATGCGTACGAGAGAGAATCCATCCGCAAGCCTCGTTCCCCGACTTCCGGGTTTTATTACGCTAGAGAAAAAAAAAGTCATAGTGCACGTAGGTACGTACGTTTGATGGGAATAACCCTTTGTGACACGGAAATGAGTCTACAGATTCTTTGTAGCTCAAAGTTTTCAACGGAAGAAATTTAGCAATTTTAAAACGGTAGAACGATGACGGAATATTTCCTTAATTCTGATTCAACGCTAGAAATCAAAATGAACCATCTGTAGATTTATTGCTTTTGTTCCAAACAAATAATTATGAAAGCCTTTAGAGAACAGATGGATTGATTTCAATTGAGTATCAATGTTTTGAGGGGAAAGCAAAGGCTCGTTGTCTTCTGCCAAATGGTCAGCCTTTATTGTAAAAGTTTTATGGTTGGGTTTGATTTGATTGCCTATGTCGTAAAATGAGTTTTGTGTAGAAACCTGTAAAAATTTCCGCTATATCGAAGCGTAGCATTATTTGACAGAGTTGAAGTTCAATTTTTAAAGCCACGGTGGATTCCTTTACGCGTCATAAAATGCGATAGATTTGCATTATAAAACTTCCTTTCAGTGGCAGTTCCGTACTGGAATCTGCATTGAATCGTACAGCGTCAGCGGCATGTAATAAATGCAAGTTTCTGTAAATATTTCACTAGCAATTAGCAAGGTCTACGACACGGCACAGTCTGTCTGTCGATTTAGTCTCGGGTTAGGTTCGATTGAACCAGCATTCTATCTCGTATTGAGTTTCAGCGGCCCAGAGAGCTCGAACAGCCTTAGATAGTGTTAATACAGCGGAAAATATAAATATGACACACCATCATCATTCATGTCATGTACAAATTAAGCTTCTGCCTCTTCGGCCCATCTCACATCTCTCACTCACCCCTTTTGCCTGGTCCCATTAAAAGTTTTTTTTTTCAGTTTAGCAGATAAGCAGAGGCCTCCCATTTTCGGCTCTTTTCCAAAATGAACTTTTATTCCGGTCTCTAAGTCGACGGAGATGACGAAAGTAATTAGGAAACATTAGAGGAGCCGAGGCTTCCTTGACTTAATCGTAATAGGCGGACGGATTAAGTCGAGCAACGGCTTTTGTTTCAAGAAAATGAGCAATTCCCTGCTGACTTCTGATGCTGATGATGGTGCGGGCATTTCTGATGGGCTAGCTAGTCTTGTACGATGCATTATGAACGGGGCATGGTCAATTGGGTCGCGGTTGGAAGACTGAAACGTTGAATTTTCTAAAATTTGGATAACTGCATGTTTATTCGTTCTCTTTTCGGTTTAATTTGGGAATTCCGACGCTCTGATTCTGATTTATATAAAGTCTGTCAAAGCTGACGGAGCCTTAGTACTTTACCCGTAATTCGCGTCACCTATGATACCTACCCATAATTATTGACCTTACCGGAATGACGTAAAACGCAGCGGTATCTGCACTAGCCAAGGTATGAATTCGCCGGCATGAGCTTATGATAATCGTAAAGGGCTTTCTGGGGGCTCTCATATGGAATGGCGTGGGTAGAAAACCATAACTGCATGCATATCTCTCGGCAATCTCCGTGTAGTTTGTGTTGTTATACAGATGATGGAGGGGAGGGCTCGAGCGGAAATCATTGTTTCCATTAATTCCAAATCAATTAGTCGTAAGAGGATTTAGTTTCACGAGGAGACTCTCGCTCTCTTGGCCCTCTTCTCGTTCTCAAGAGCGACAGCTACCACGACCCCTTGATCATCCCGCGTTCAACGTGACAGTGATTGTCTGTCCCTACGTCATACCACTCGCTCTAGATGAGAATCGCTCTCTATCTCGTATCCTTATATCTGATCTCTGATGTTAATAAAGATTAAGGATTTTATTAATTTGAGAATTTTTTTTTGTTATACATTGTTTCAAATGTATTGGCATCGAAAATAGTGCTGTGTTATTTGTAATGCATAATCATGGTTTAGGCGAACAATTTGAAGGAAAAATACTATTTTCATTCTGTTAAAATCGCATTAGGTAAGGTTAGGTTTGAATTAAATTTCTCATGAATTCAGCATATATGAGGCTCCTAATATATATCTTATAAAAGGTAAGCATTAGAACGCGGTTTGAACCGTAGGCAACTTTTAGGCTGGTATTATTTCATAAACCAGCATTCCCAACTTGGCGCGAGTTTTTAAAGCTATACGATTGCCTTAAAAACGTGTTTTATTTGCTTGAATGAAAATCAAGTAATGGAATGCCGGAAGGCTAATTTGTTGTTATACTTTTAATGCTTCTTGTTGTTTGATGAAAGGGCTGGATAATAGGATGAGACTGTTTTGGGTGGGTACGTCCCGTGGAGCAGCATGTGTAGTGGGGGCTCATTGTTCCGGAGCTCGGCATATGTTATCTTATGGGATTGAGGGGAGGCCTTAAGCCCCTCATCATCCGCCTTCCAACTTGTAGATCTGTTCACGAGGCTCAATCGCTTGGAAGCCTCCTCTATCTGAACGGGATTAGAGTCGGAGTGACTTAATTCATTGTTCCTTCGTAATGTGATTCGTTCCAAACCAACACAACAAAGGGTGCAGTCCATTGAGCGGCGACGAGAAAAGGGTCTACAATTGAGCATGAAATCATGTTAGTTTGCAATCTGCTACCAAAATACACTGAATGCTCATTTCGGAATCAAAACCCACTTGCTAATGCACTACTGGCCAGTAGAAGGAAAAAAGCGTTGCATTGAAATTCATTGATGTTCTTATGCTCCGAGATTAAGGGTCTTAAGCCTACCGATTTAGGGGAAAGCCGATAAGTGTAGGACCAAAATTTGTAGGTAAGATTTTAAATATTTTTTTAAAAAATTAAATGCCGTTAGATATTTTTCAAATCGGTAATACAGAATCCTAGCTTCGTATATTTTATTGAGCATAAATTTTAAAATAATTTGACATTGTATCCTATTCATCCCGTCATACCCCGAAGTGGTATCCCTCAAAATTGAATTATATGAAGCATGTAATCATCCAGTTAGACCTTGGAGCTACGTCGTAAAGCTGACACAATTGTTAAAACGCCCGCATTGAAGCCTGAGCCCAGAGTGGGAAAACGGGTATTCTGTTTTCCCGACCAACTCCCTGCCCACCCTGCCACACGCCTTTGGCTAAGTCTAACATGTCTATCCGAAGGATTTATGAAATTTCAAAATTATGATTACAAGTGAAGAGGCACGTGGCTCCACGCAGTTGTTCACGTGTCTACAATTTCCGCCGCACTCGTCTTTTGACAGGTCAAGAAGGTGTCAGGACGGGAACATCATATTCCATTTAGCCACCCCAGCCTTTCCATTGTTCTGATTTTCAGCCAGTGAATCAATTCGGCGTATCAGAGAAATCATCCAATTTCTGTCAGTCTTAAAATCATCCAGAAGCAGTGAGCATGCACATGCAAATGTGTGATCAATTCAGGTTTCACAGTATAATTGCTTAGCTCAATAAATGTACTTAAATATAGGCAAAACGTCGATGCTTCGTTGACCACGGACCATTTCCGGTCTTTGTTTTTCTCGATTTTATTTTTGATATTCTTGTAACGCAAACTTTCAGAAGGGTTGTTATTCAACGTGTATGGCTTATTCATGTATCTATAATACTAAGTACGTGGTGTTGGAGAGCTTTTAATTTCAAAGTCGTTGCGGGGTTCATTACTAATGGATTAGTTTGAGGGCTTGATGACTCGGACTTTTCAAGTTTCGTTCCCAGTTTTTATCCCAACCATCTTTTTTTTTAGCAACTCATTGGATTTCAGGAGCCCACCTTTTCATTACCCTAATATTTCCGAGACCCAGTAGCGCACTGAAAAAGTGAGAACATAAGCTCACGCAAGTACTTAGAGTAATCAAGGCATGACATGACTAGTAAAAATCGAAACAATAAACAAATATTACTTTCATGTTGATTGGACTGACTCAAGCTCGAGACTTTAATAGAAAATGAATATTAGAACTCGACTTTCTCTTACACAATAAACATGGAATATTATGGAGTCATATATTGTTTCTGTCCTAGTAATACTTTCCAAGAACCTACTTATTTCAAATTCTGAGCCACAAGTTTTTACCAGGTATTAAAATTATTATAATGGCTTTTCTTTAGACTGAAAAATGTCCACATGCTCTGTTAGGAATATTACTGAATTTATCAGTGTCGAGTGTGTTCCTGAATTCCTGAATAGGTTCTGCTTAATTTTATTTTCAGACGAATTGGCACGTTTTGCAAATGTATTGGCACATTTTGATTTAAATTAGTGAAGGCCTGTATTTTTGTGCCTATTAGAATACAAACTGGCAATAGCTTGAATTCGACGATGCCGCTTGCTTCCAGCTCTTCCCATCCAAATAATACCAGCAATACTTTACCGATTTTCTTTTTAAAAAAATGCAGCTATTTTTCCTAATGGAATGAACTGGTCTTGGATCCTGAAAGTGGAGGGAAGTGCTGTCATGCTAATATGCATATAAATTTGTAGGCTTGGAGAGTATCCCCAAGTATTTATGCATCCTGTTTTTTTTTATTGTTAGAACAATTTCCCTGGGGTTCATGTGTCACACTCTCACTTTGACAGAGAAATGGTGATGGAAGGGGTTCAGCATATATTTTTTTTCTCCGAACTCGGAGCTCCCTGCATCCGATTTTACGGCTATTCCGATCTCATGCATTTGGTAAGGATAGCAACTTGCTATTGAAAAGCCGGCAGTATAAAAATTATTAAACCAATAATTTGGTAATCCAATGTTGAGACTGTTGTTAAGTCCTAAAGCTTAAATTTAGTGGTCAGTTATTCACGAGCCAAAATTTCCTTAGCGAATTCTCGGATTACCCAGTTAAGCGCTTGTTCCTTCACTCTCTGTACAAAACAATCTATCACATAAATAGGAGTGGGTCGGTGAGAAGAAAACTAGTAGCCCGAGCCGTATGCAAATCCAGAACTGCTCGTCTACTAAATATACGAGAAATGCCTCGCTTTTTTCGAGAAAAGAGCTGATTCGGCGGGTGCTATAGTAATAATAAACAATGTGGAATATCCCGTGAGATGAGGATCTATGACAGTCAGTTGCCGAGTCAAATTGCCGTTCTTGTCAGCCGAGCGAAAAAACACACGTTTTGCTGCTTTCTCTGTGCCTACAGCATGCGGACCTTATGAAGGATCCGGAGATCGTTTTTCATAGAAGAAAAGTGGAATCAAGGAAGTCTGATAAGGGACGCCAGCAGATGAATTGATTATTAGTAAGAAATTTGGGCTGTATGCCGATGCGACCTTCAGAAATTCAAGGAAGATCTCTACAGACGTACCCCTATGAGTTTAGCTTCAATTTCCTATAGCGCTTTCCTTAGCTGTGAAATAGGTATAAAGTTGATTTTGCATCAATTTTTGGTATGTAAATTGCATGATTTTTCATAATCAGTTGCGCCTGAAATTTTGTCAAATAATGGTGACTTTGTCTTCTTAAATGGTAATTTTCTGCAACATGCTGACAACCAAAAAATGGTCAATGCCCAGCAAGCCTAGCAGCCTCAACCGAACGCCTTGTAAACCTGGGAAACGAAGAGCCCTTCTCTCGGTGGAATTGGACGAAGCAAGCGGCGAGTTGAGATGAGGTACGGAGAAAGTCAATTTGGTGCGGCAATTTCTTATTTGTCTGCTGCTGTCCGGTAGTTTCCATACAGCTAGCAGCCCTTCTCAATGGCTTTCTACAATACAGATAACAAGCCGGAATGTCCTTTTCTTCGTACTTGCTAGCCTATCACCTATTGTAGTTTTCTATTGCTTGAGCCGAGAACGGACCAGTTTGGGTCGGAATCATTTGGGAACGCCGAGCTATATTGCTGTTGTGTTGTGTTGGGAAGGAAGCGAGGGCTTTTATTTTTATTTTTGTTCTTTTGAGGGGAAATTTCTGTACCATGCCAACTGACAATTCCAGCTCACAAATTAGAACTCAACCTCTAACTCTGTCAGCGTAAATGGGGATTTATTCTCTCTGTATTAGATTAAATAGGACGAGATAGCTTCCTGCCCCAGCTCTACCCCACATATTCCCACATATACTCCCCAAATATTCCGAGTCATGTTCAGGGACTTTCTCCATGTTATTATGCTCACACACTTACGGAGAATGGGGAGGCAAGGAATGACTTTCTTCTCTATGGTACTGGCATGGAGACTTCCTTATGTCCGCCATTACAAGTTATCTGAATGGGCTGCTGGGTCGTAGTCGTAGGCTCAGTCGTAAAGGTCTAAGTCAGGTTTCAGAATGCTTGGTTTACATCGTTTTCAGATCCTTGTGGTACGTACGGAGTTTCTTCAAGGGTTTTGATCACGTTTTATATTGTGCATAGGAATTCTGTTGTAAGTTGTAACAATGCAGTGGTAAAACCGCTTTGCGAGAAACGCAATTTTTGTGCCCAATACCCATTTAGATTTTTCTTTGCTTGCCTATTTATTAGAAGCATTCGAATTTTTGGCCTATTTAAATCTAAATTGGAATCAAACTGGCCTAGAATTACCTAAGCTTAATTAAATTCACCAATTTTAGACGCACACAAAATCAGTAAGACGTGCAAAAGTGGCATGCAATTGGCCAGTACAACTCTGCGGTTGAAGGAAATGGGCGCGTGCTCCTAACAAGGTCCATAATTCCATATTCAATGCTAGAGTTTTAGAACTACTTTGCGTGAAAAGCTGACATTTATGGGCTCGGGAAAAGGCATCAAAGGAATCGGACCATTTATCTTCTTTTTTCCCTATTGTCCTCTCTCCGACTTGTGGACTCTCTCTTCCAGTAGTGTAGGCCTACTTTTATTAGTGACTCAAAACTGAAATGGGACTCACTGATTACGAACCACACCAGACTTCCCGGCCAAGCTACACGACCAAAACCCTGGGCCCACACACAACTGTCATGCATAAATCAGAAGGGTCATAAAATCTTAAAACCGTTATAAAAGATACTTTTACTTTAGGGTTCTAGCAGAGTCTTGCTACTGAATTATTAAACTATCAGTATCATTTAATTCGAAAAATGAAAATTTGAACTAACGATTAAGCATTTTAAAATTAGCTGATTTTAAAATTGAACCTTAGCGAGTTAGAAGTTAGATGTTAGGTCGGAGTCGACAAGCAAGTAGGACTTCGCTTATTCGTTGCGAGCTGAAACAGCACATTCTTCCAGCATTTCCTGCTAAAAATTGATTATCAAATTAAATAAATAATAAAAATCTAATTATTCGCGAAATTGCCACAATTCAGCAGAACAATTTTAAAAATTCAATTCGATTTTATTAATTTTAATCGAATTAAATTAAATATTTATGAATACACACCGATATGAGCTAATCCGACCACACGGATCAATGCCCGGAAAATTAAACCTGTTTAATTAAATACGTGATTATCTGATTTAATCGATATTGTTTCAATTTTTCATGTTTCTGACGATTGCAGTTCTGAGTTATTTTCATTGTAAATCTGGGTTTAAAGTGCTCGGGAACTAAGCATGTTTTGAGGGTAGCGGACAAATTGTTTTCTCCCCCTCTGCCCTCCGTTAATTTTTGATAAGGAATTCCTTTTTTATATTTTCACTTCCTGACACGATTTGAGTTCAGTACTTGTAACCCGCTTGAGCATCTCTTGGTTCTCATCCAATTGACCGTCACCTGTGTCGTGTCTCCAAACGGAAGAAAAAAAGAAGAGCCGCACGACCCTTCTGCCTAATTTAACGGATTTCCGCCTTGTTCTGCCCTCTGCTTTACACACACACTTCCACAACAAAGACCCCCTTCCGACTCATTTATTATTTTATCCCGAATTCTCGGATTCTTATGAACTAACAATGCCAGCAAATTAATCATAGCCAAATACGCGTCTAATTCTTTATTTTTGTAAAAAACTATTACGTTTTGGAAGTTTTAAACATGATTTGTGTGTAATTTATTGTTGTTGTAGTTAAGCTGTCGCCAAATCACGTGTTGAGCTTCAGTCTCAGTGGAGATTAGATTTGAACGTATGATCTTTATACCTAATTTTGTCAGTTTTCAGCAGGAAACTTTCAGGAATATTTTTCACTGTCACAAAGTTCTCAAATAGTATGTGCTGTCGGACTTATGGCCTTAAGGAGTGTGTTAAGATTTCTGCCTCAGTGCTAAATGCCAGATTGAGAAACACTGATCGACATAATATTGCATTTCCGATTAGGAAAGCTAAGATTTGCACCCTATTAATATTTTAAAATTCTCGATAGATATTTTGAGACACATGTACCCGTATTCCATACAAAACTAGGGGTACGATTGCCCGTGTTTTATTCGAAAAAAGAAACTCGAAACTCGCTGTGCTTTACAGCAAGTCATGCGGAGTTGTTTTATCAGACTTGCTGAATGCTAAATACGTATGGACTCGTTCTAAAGACCTCGGAAATGTAGCTGAATGAGAGCCCACCTGGTGGTTCAATTCTGTCGAGTAACAACAACCTTTTCCGGTTTGAAAAGAGCAATCGGCTACATGACAGAAAATCATGTTTGTGCACCTGACTCAAATAATAGATCTAAGGCCAATATAGCACAATAGCATACAGCACAGCCGTGAAACACCGTCAGTCCGGGATACGGAAACCTCCAGGATTTAAGTAGCCTATGTACTGATTCGGAGGCATGTGGCTATTTGTTTGATTTATCCTGACCTGTTATTACCTTTAATTACGAATTTCACAAGTTTTGACATGGACGATGCATTTTTTGCTGAACTCTTTGCAAATATCAGATTTTAGCCAAGACCCAAGTGAAAAGGCTCAAAACATTGTAGTACTCCGAAGTTTCTTTTTTTCTCATGATTTTAATCTATGATTTTTGACGGAGTGTTTCAAAAAATATTTTATTACCTGGCAATGAAGAATAATCTAAATGACCAGCAGTACAACATTTGGATACAAATTTTTGCATAAAACCGGAAATGTCCCTTCTCGTGAAATTCCAAAAAAATAAAGATGGAAAGCAAAAGGCATACGACAGCACCTTGCACAATGTGAATAGCTCGAAGTCCAATTAAAAGTTAATACATTCAACCAGCCCCTGACCCAAAAATCAACAGTTTGGCCAGTGAAATAATTGAAAAGCCTTCCGCTGTTAGTGAGAAAACCGGAAAGGGAGTTGTGTACTATCTAAATGAAAACGCGTGCTTCCTTCAGGGTAGTTCCTGGTTTTGTAATGAAAATCTACCCCTTTCTTGGCATATTTTCCAACACACTTTTTCATTCAGGGTTTAACTTTTTGAGCTGTTGTTTTTTTTTTGCCTAAAAATAATTTTCAGTATAAATGTAAATATGGGACTTTCAAATCTGAAGCGTATTGTAATACAAAATATGCACCTTTTCATATAGAACTACTCTGCATGCAGACCCGTCAAAGTAACGGGTAAATCTAACCTGGATTGCAATTATAGTCGAAAATTCTAAAATAATGCGCATAACCCAAGCCCACAGCAATTTGATAAAGAATATCCGCCATGCTGCTATGAGAGCTTTCTAAAGTTGTAATTTCCTCCTTCCGCGCTTCTACGCGACGAGCCAACGTTATTTCTTGAACGAATTTAGGTGTCTATGTGTTGAGAAAGTATTCCATTTCCAAGACAATCCATTACAATGCATATAAAGATGGGAAACCTGTAGAGAAATCAACTAATGAACCCCAAGAGCAATGAAAAATTCACTTGATGCCTTTTTTCTTCTTTATTTTCAACTTCAACCCTCAAGTAGGCAGAACTAAGCGAGGAATTCTTTTTCCCACTTTCCTTCATACTCGGCGTATTTTCTCAATTTAAAAAAACGCTGCTTCCTGGCAGCTTAGTTCAGGCCGACACAACACGTAAAATAGCGTTGAAACGGTAACCTAATCGGGAGGTTGGTAGTTTTACGTAGGTAGCGTTCGATGTCATGTGTTGATTTTCAAAACAGCAATACCAATAAATTGCGATTAACTCTAGCGACTTGAGAAACATCGAAAAATCTAAAAAGCTCACCCCCGAATCCGGAGAAATGCGTTTGTTTCTTAAACAGATCAAAAATCGAATGAAATTTTTTGTAATTTCTGGGCAAGCGTGATTATGGCGTTTTGACTCGGGATACTCACACAATACTTTCTTCGCAAGCTAATTTCACCCTATTGGTATGATATTTTGCACAATTGAAAGCAGGTACAGAAGCACAGACCAAGATTATTCATCGAATAAGACCGTTTTAGCCTAAGCGGAGAAAAGACGAAGGCCAGAAGCGAAGCTGCTCATCCCTGATTCCTCAGCTACCCCAGAAAAAAAAGTAGGAGAAGAATTATAAATTTTAAATGTCAATATGAAAGATGACTTGGCCCCAACAGGCCGAGTCAGTTTAGATTCGCGGAACATCAGAGAGCCCCTACGTCCGTTTCCTTGAAGGGCTGATACGGAGCTAGGCTGCGTTATTTATTACACACAAAAGACCCGGAGGTATTTCCGTCTGCTCTGGCCTTCCTCCATTAAATATCTATTTTAAATGCTCCTGTTCTTTTTCTCTCAAAATCCGTACGCCTTTACAAGAGAGTTGATGTTCCGATCTGGGCCGGAGAAGTCAAGATGCCCAGAGCCCCCCAATCTTTTATAAATATCGGAGTAAGTGCCGAGCTAAAAAATTTAGACAAGAGGATCAGGATCATCTTCCCAGAGTCTTCCGGAGAAAAGGAAACTAGACCAGGAGAGACATCATGGCTTTGTAATGGGACATCCAATATGAATGGACTTGGAATAGATGAATACACACCGCTCCAAATCCCTACTCAGGTGTGGTTTCCGATCCTTCGGCTTTCCATTATCATTCAGACGGACGTATTTCAAAAATCTTCAGCATGTAAAATTTTTCTACTAAACCCTGGGTGTTGCATTTTACATGATGTTTCAATATTAATTCATAGCGTGCTAGATGCACCATTTACATACAAGTTGGATTTCAAAATATTTGTTTTAGTTGTTCTTTTGCATATGAAAATTTACGAAAAAAAGTTAAACACCATAAATACTAAAATTTAAAGAATTTGTAATAATATTTTACGATTTTAATTTAACAATAGCTTGTATGGTTTTCCGCGTACTCGGACCAAGATTCAACGAGCGGAATAGGAAAATTAATGGTCGGCAAACGATCAAGCAACATTTTTTATTTATTTATTTATTCAAAAGTATTAGTTGAAGAGCGTTGAATTTTCATTCTTGATTTCGATTTAAATGAACAAATTTCATATGCCCCTAGAGTCACATAAGGTCCGAATTGTTTGAGTTATTTTCTAAAGAACCGACGGAAGGGCTCATTACGCCGGCACAGTCAAAATCAACTGACACCGGAGAAAGCAGCTCGCATTGATGCCTGATGAAAAAAAACAAGCGTTTTAAATTAAAAATCCCGGGCTCAGGTGAAAATTGATTCAAATTCCACGGAAGGCCGACAATAAGCGGATAATCTTTAATTTTACAAATTATTACATGGACCGGCGAAAACAGTACTTTCTGGGCGCACCATTCTATCAAAGAACTACTGTTTACTCGTATTTAAGCTAAAATACCGGGTCTCTTAGCGGATGCCACAAGCACACGCTATTTTACCAGTAAAATCCGTTATTTAAATTAAATATTTGAACACTGAAAAACCTGAATAAGCAGGTAGCTTTTCGAAACACGAGAGATGAATATTCCTCTTTTTTTTTAATTGTGGAATTTACCCTGGCATTAAGTTTCGGTACTTGCGCTACCAATCCCATAAACCCGCCTGAACAGCGCCCAGTCGAGCTCATAAGCATTTTCACTAGTTGGCGGATGGGAGGAAGTGGAGAGTGTTAGTAAAGACAGGAGAGAGTATGGAAAGTAGAGTCAAAGATTATGCGATGAAAGTTTAATGCCATGCTGGAGAAGGAGGTGAATATTAAGACGGGAGTCGGGGAAAAGCAGCAAAAAGTTCGGACGAAAGGAAACAAGAATTTCTTTTTCTTCTCGTCTCCCATTACACAAACAGTCTACTTTTCTGCCGTGCTTTCTTCAACGAGGAAAAAAAGAGCAACTTTGAATTGAGACAGGAAATGGCGAGGACTTTTCGTAGGTTCTCTGGAGACTTCGAGAGGCGGGCGGCGGAAGGAAAGCCTCTGCCAGGGCAATGGAATTCATCTCCCGCCTCACTCAAATCAGGCAGGCTTCCTGCTTGAATTGAAACTCAAATAACGGCACAACTTCGTCTGCTGAAGCGAAGCCTGGGTAGTACGGGAGAAAATAGGCATGCTTTTTTTCACAAGGAACCTTACTAGTGCTTTTCTAAAATTTGATACCTTTAATTGACCCGCAAGAAACGTTCGTTAGTAAGCTTAGAAGCTGCTAATCAGTCCGAGCTCCGGATATTGTCATATTGTGAAAACATAAATTTTTTACTGTCAAAATTCAGTTAATCCCAAAGGTTCCATCTTGATTGTTCAACGTTAAGGCTTCAAATTAAGTATCCCTTAACACAAATAACTCCTTGGCTGATCACTGGGTTCATAATAGGGCATTATAGTGGCTAGTGGCTATGACTATGGAAATTTTACTTGGAAATGTTAGCCGATTTTAAAGCATTTCCAGACAAAATATAATTCTAATTCAGTAAATGGCACTGGAATAGACGTATTATAACCGATATGAAATGCTGGACAAGATCCGGACGCTAAGTTCCATTAGCATATTGCAGATGATCTGTAGGCTTAAGAAGTGGGCGCGAGTCGGTGGTTTGGGAAGATGGATGCCTTTCTTGGGAGCCCTGGACTCGGTCCTCTCTCGGTAGACCACAAAGACAAAGGAGGGCCATTCATCTCCATAAGGTGACTCGTGAGCGACTCCAGTGTCACTCCTCATTAGCAAACAACTTTCTCGAGCCCGCTTTTGTTTGGGCAAGGAGAGACGGAAACTGTCCCACTCCTGCCAGTCCACCACAGCACGTCAGGAAAATCTGATTTCCTCATCCACTTCCTTCCAACTAATGCTCTATGAGACTCTGCCACAGTCCTCGGCCACCTCGTCAGCCCAAAAGAAACCGAATGCTTAAGTCAGTAGTCAGAGGACAGGCCGGTAATTGTATTAAGTATAACCCCAGTAACAACCACCTGCTCTCGCCAGTGCTCACTGGTCGGCAATGGGAACAAAGGTCGGAGTTACGGGCCTCCGGCTTCAAATCTTAAACTCCTCTCTTTAATCATGTCAAGCACAGGGTTGAAGTGTTCAGCAGTAACACAATCTCAGACCAATCTTGTTCGAAATATTTAGAAATATGGGTATCTAAGCAGCCAATACATTTCACACAACAACTGGCTGGCGGTACCATGCATGAAATCGTGTAATGCTATGCTTATCCGTGAAGCAGCTCAGTAGACGAATGTGAAAGTCGAAGTGAAAGCACTGCACTGCACGAAAATAGTACTAGTCGTAGCAAAATTAGCCTGGAATTGACATCCCTGGTCCACACAGGGGCTGGAATCTTTGGCCTAGCGTCTTGACTGAAGAAAAGGAGTCACTAATTGTACAGGAGAAATCAGCGGTGGATGAAAATGTAGTGAAAAATTAAAGCGACCACAGCGAGAGAGTGAAAGGGGGCTGAAAGATACACACTGAACGTTCTCAACTTGTACTTTGGTCTTTGTGCCTTGTGGCAAAGGCGTCGTCTCCTGATTACTTAGCCTTCCTTTTACCCAACTGGAAAGGCATTAATGGCACACGGATCAAATACGGTCAATTCCGTCTCGGTTGTTTCATATTCCACATCAGTATATGATGGAAAATTCCGAATAAAAAAAGTTGTATTTTCTGGAGAAAGCCAAGCAAAATCAGTTAGGCTAATAGAGCGAAATTGTAATGCTTAAAGCTTGCAAGCCTTAAATGAACCAGTCCCAAATAACGTAGAGTCATCCAACTTTTTTTTTTGTTAAAAGACCCCGTCCTTAGCTGAAGACACAAGACACATTAAATTAATTTTCTGCATCAAAAGATGCTCTTAACAAACTTTTTTCTTCTCCTCATGTGTGCACACTGACTTCCTCGCCTCGATTGCCCTCCGCTCCGCAGTAGGCCTAGGGTCCGTGACGCAGGTTTCGCGGGTAAAATCCACCAAAGGTTACATTAGGCTCAAGTCTACAATGAACTTTACCGCCTCCAGCTCATATTTTATGTAAGCTTAAGATTAGAATTATTCTCCATATTTTTGAAACTTTCTTTTTTTCTATCATGAATTATGAACGTTATTCGGGATCCGGCGAACCGAAAATCTTGAAATCCATTCGCGTACATTGAGCAAATAGGTGGTTCAGTGTTCAGTAAAAAACCAGATGGGCCAATACGTCTGTGTAATGGGTACGTATACCTTGCTTGAGAAAATAAGCAAATAAAACGGCATGATTTAAGTAAATGACCCCCGGTCTTAATTTGAAGAGGAAATCAAATAAATTGCAATCGGAAGGAGCGGGGAATCAAACTGGTATTTGAGCTTCCTTGGAGCGATTAGGGCGGGTTGGATCGGATGTTAGCAAAGGGGTACGGAGTGGAGAGGGTGAAATGGAAACTCAAAACGTCACTTTGAATCTACTCAGGCAAGTCGGGCGTGCAACCAACGTTAATTTTTATTTAAAAAAAAGAAACAGTTCAAAATTGTTTTTTTTAATCTCCCGTTTGAGTTGAGCTGAAGTAAATTCATCTTGGGTATTCTAACTTCGCGATTTACGAAGTGTGCTTTTCGTTACGTTTAAAATAACTAATTAAATACAGCATGAAATTTTTGGTCTAGCGTTGCACAGTTTATCGCAATGTGCTAAATTAAGTGCCTATTTGTCCAGACCGAACTGACGCGTTACCTTTGATTTTTGATTTCTGCAAACAATTTAAAGCTGAGCTAGTATACTATTACATTTGCTCTGCACACAAAGTGAGTAAATGTAACTTCATCCCTAGAATCAGAATGGAAAACTGTTTGGAGAAATCAGTTGTTACTTATTCATCACCCATCTGTCAATGCTATCACCCGAGCACAACTTCATTGAAAGGGGAAAATGCAGAGTGCCGCATCAACATAACATCTGAACTCAACGGCACTTGAACGTCAAAACGGAGGACGTACATCAATAATATGTAGTACTTATAGATACACTGCTATTTATTTGTACTGAAAACGGTTCAAGTGGATCCCGAATGCCAATTTTAGTATTTTCGACTTTTGAATTTCTTAACGTAATTCGATTTTATTTAAAATTAGATTATTTTCCCAAATGCTTTATTCAATGTACCGGAACTAATATCGCGATTTTTTTGCCAAAATTGAATACAGCGAAATTGTGTAAAATAAAACGGCATCCTGGATTTCGGTACAAGCAGAGGCATAAGCATTTGCGAATTTTTTCCCGACCATCAAGCTCGTTCGGAAGAATGCTTTTTCTAAGTTGAAGGCTATAAGCCTGAGTACTTGAGTGGAAAGGCGATGTGTGGGACAAAAGGAAGTAAGTTGATGTGGTTGAATGAAGGACTTTGGTTGTGTGTATCAATTTTGGGTAAAAGGTGAGTTAGGAAAGCAGTAGGAAGACTCGGGAAACACCTTTGCATGTTGTCGGCTCTTCTCCGCCTCGCAGCCCCAACACAACTTTCTCTCTTGCCTTCACTTCTTCGGCCCATGCATTGAGTCACTTCATTAAACTTTCAGTTGAGAATCCATCATGTTCTTTTCCCTACATCATTGTCCGATTCCTCCCAACACTCAGAACACACGACTCTGCTCTGTTTGAACGCTTTGGCGACTCGGACTTTTTTCAGCTTTTTACACCGGAACGCATTTATGAAATTAAGTCGGTTGGTGTCAGCGTTTTCGGCCGACTCAAGTCTCAACGTATAACGGAAGCTACGAAACTGACCTCTTCGGTTAGTTCATATGACCTTTCGGGGTATTCAAAATTTAGTCCAAAGTCGCCTAACTGGAACGCCACTAAATTAACAAGATGTTACCTGAAAGAGTCTCATTGAGAGTTAACGACCAAAGGTCAGACCTTACGAATGTTTGACCTGAAAGCAGATCGTTTTTGAATTCTGCCTTTGGTTCCAAGCTGCAGCTCAGCAGAGGTTTTTTTATTGGGATAAAACTCGAATTGGTATATAGGACGAGAGCGAGGCTTCGGTGAGTAGCTACTACGGGACGATGACAATAAGTCCCAAAACGAAGCTCTGCGTGCACAATATAATATTATCTAAGAGGAGTCCTCAGGCCGAGGCTACGACTACCCAGAGAATAAAACGCAACTTTCAATAGACCATTACTCCTGGTAATGTTCAATATAAAAAGGACTGGAGCTATATATCAAAATTGTTGAATTGGATCTACAAGATTGCATGCTCCTTTTCCTTATAATAAATAAACCTGTCTCTCACAATTGAAATCGAAAGTTAGAGGGGAAAAGGCATAGGATGCTCATATAAATACGGGCTAAAAAAACGACGATGAACGGGAAATAGAAGAATAATCTTTGCTTACGCAAATAGAAAACACACGCTCATCCATCCGGTTTCAGGTCGCCTACTATTCATGCAATACATCCTATTATTGCAGAAAACCTAGCCGGATATATTCGTGATAGTAAGAGACTTTTTAAAAAAAATACTCTAAAAATGAAAGTATATATGCGCCGCAAGCTTACCTGATCTTGCATTTTTATTTGCTAATTTTCTATAAAAATGTCAATATTTATGCAAATATAATTAACTGAGCAATGAAATGTCCAAAATATGGAGACGGAGACTGACGAAAGTAATTCGAAAGCAGCTCGTAATTATGGATGTGCCTTATCGGTCTAATTTTATCGGGCGCTACCATTTCATCTGGTTAAAATTAAATCGCAGTTAGGAGCTAATAAAAGTTGGAGCGTATTACAGTCGAAAGAGAAGATAGTAATCAAATGAACAAAGTGCTCAACTGTGCTCTGGCACTGCCCAACGGGAGATACAAAGTGGACTACGACAACGAGAGTATTCGTATTCTATTGAAGTAAGCTTACAAATTACAGGGGCTCAACATAGTTCCTGATTCAATGCTCAAATTTCATGTAATCACTTTACACATTACAACTCAATGAATTATTTTTGTGTAAAATTCAATAATTATTTGGAAATTTAAAAAAAAGATTAAAATACAAAAAAAATGATTTCGTAGAGTAAGGTTGCAAACTCCTATGTGTTTCACCAAAATGCATGAAAAAGTCAATCATCGAAACTATCATCATTACCAAGATATCTCCAGCAACTCCTGAATCTAAGGTTTCATTTTCGCCCTTTGGGAATATCCCTTAGCGAGCGCAGAAGCTCAGCTTTTCTTTATCGAACCCATTATCGTGTGCTCAGGGGTTACTTTGCCGTTTCCAAACTACTAATTGATTCCTCGGACACAGATGGACTGGTGAAGGGTTAATTGAAATCCATGAAGAAAAACTTTCACTCTTCTACACCGTTCTAAGCATCGAACAGGGGATGGTTTTATTACCCCGAAATCGGAATGTCATTTAGACTTTTAGGCTCATTGATTTATGGAGCAGGGAACCATTTCAACGGGTCAACCTCAGCCTGTCTCGTTCCTTCAATAATGGGCTGTTAAATTGAACTGTGACCAATGAGGGTGAAACGAAGAAACTAATTTCTATTACTAAACGAAGGCAATTGTGAGACATGAATTAAATAGCTAGGAGAAATGAAAGGCACAGCCCACTGGGTGCGAGTCCGAACGACCCTTCGAGGCAAAGGTCAAACGTGGGCGGTGCCTGGGAGAAACCAGGGTCAATATGTCTTCTCGATTGACACTAAAGTACAAAAAAAGTGAGTTCGGGAATGATCCATGGATTACATTATCCGTTTCGAATCATCCAAGCAGAAATGTGATGCTAGAATAGAGAAAGCATCCCCAAATCCAAGTCCAGCAGTGTACTGGACGAACCCTCGAATCCAGACAAAAAAATCAACTGTCATGTTCCCAAATAAAGTCAATCATTCATTGTGTACGTGTGTATGGACGTATTTTGTTGTTCCTTCATTTGATTTTACTTGGTCGCTCTCTATAGTTTTGTCCATGGATCGTGTTTGGTTTCGTAGCAGTAGAGGGGAAAGCAGGGCTTACTAGCTTCCAGCTCATTCAACTTGCATGAGTGGACAGGTGTGTTGGAGGGAGATACACGGGAAGGAAGGAGGAAGGGACACCGATTTCATTTGTAGTTGTCCTTTTAAAAAAAAGCAAAGGACCGCAGAATGCTTTTTCACGACAACACAACACATGAGGGCTTTTGCTCAACAAAACCGCATTGAGGGGCTTTTGTCAGCATGTGCGACACGCTCGATAGGAAATTGTTTAAGGTCATTGCTACTTTTAGGATGATTCTATGTAGGATTTTTAGTTGAAATCGTGTACTTGGTTTACACAATACAGAACAAGATTTTTGGAAATTCTGCACTTTTCTATGTAGTACATGCGTGTGAACGCGCCGGCAATTTGATTCCAACACCTTATGAAGCGATATTTGAATTGCCAAGTAGTAAATGCATAATGCCGAAATGCCGTCGGAGAAAGCATACACTAAAGAGTGAAACAATAGATACGCCAAGAAATAAACCCGCAGTAGTTGCACGTTTTCATAAAGGTCAACTTTAGTTTTCATAAAGGTCTAACGCAAATACGCCGTTAAATTTTCTGAAATATTATAGCAACTACTAAACATTTTCAGAAGAAAGTGAGTGATGCGCGTAAATGCTTCGGACACGTGGTGATTTTATACCTGATTAGCCTTCAAATAATCGAAATTCCAATACACAACAGCCCAATAGATGTACATACATAGAGGCAGGAATTTATTTCAATGCTATATGGCTCAAAATTATTCTATTTAAACTAGTAGGTAATTAGAAAATAGCACGCTGGAGTTTGTAAACCATTGTTTCAGTTCGCTTCTTTCACAATTGACACATGTTTTGACATTCTTTTGACACACTGAAAGTAGTTAGCATCAAAATTTAAATTATTCCATGTTTTACAGGGCTCGAAGATTTCTAAAGTAAAAAGTAAAATGTTAAAAATATTTACGAAGGCATGCCTATGTACAATAGCACAGTTATTCCTTTGGTTGGGTAAATTTAAATAAGAGTAAAATCTATGGGTTAAAATTTTTAGTATACATGAAGAAAACGTTTAAAATTGTGAGAGACACAAGACGATTAAATAATATTGGCACCGATTGAGCAGTACCGTTTTGTAAAAGTTCTTAATTCCTTTGACACTTGCTTTCTCAAAACCGTA
>VNWX01000385.1:0-23117 GCA_009869905.1 Ceratophysella communis | reverse complement strand
AACTAGAAAGCCATTTAGGTAATCGTATCAACATGCTCAAGATACTTTGTTTTTCAAACACAAGCAAAACAAAACTCAATTTATCAAGACAAAAGCTGCAGTATAATAGCAGTTAAGAAGTACGCCAGTATTCAGGGTTTGTTCACCCTCCATAGACAAATGCTCTCAAGAAAAATTTTGGCCCGAGTGGCTGATTCCTTGGAAAGAATTTCACATTTCAAAATATTACCTTTTCATTTTGATCCTTGCAAATTCAAGCTCAGCACTAAATTGTCTAAATTAGAACTGATTCATTTCTATATTTTTGTGACAAGTCAAGTAATTTTCTTCACAATTTACTTGCCAGTAATGCCTGGCATTATCATACAGAACTCACTTAAATTATCCAAGATTGTAATGCCTGCTGGAATGGTATTTGGGACACTCCTTTATGTAAGCGTCTTATTAGCAGCTTTCGTTTGCATCTCTGAGTTTACCGAATTTGTGAACAAATTTTTGCAAATAGGATTCGTTTCTCGTAAGTTAGTAAATATTCATCATAATGTATATAAAAACCCGCGAATGTTCGTCTTACTAATTTAAATTTTAAAAAATTATTTTCAGGGAAAAATCGTAATCAGAACTCGAATCCATTCGAAACGCGGCTGGAGTTTGCTATGAAAACATACAATTTTTTGACGGATGTGATTATCAGGGTATCTCCGATATATTTGCTTTTACCTAGAATAGCTGGGCCCGCAAACCCAGGGTTCTATTTATACGGAGCATATCATGCCTGGGGATTCACATTTGGCTTATACGTACCAACCATATATTATTCTGGATGGCACCTATTAAAAACTATTTCGTTTCTTCTGTCGGCCTACTTATGTTCAACAATTTCTACTCTAAAACGGTTAACGTAAGTTTTTTAGAAACTAGCAGTGCATTTTAATTTGCTTTCTGTGGTCACACAGTATTTAATTTGTTCTCAGCAAAAATATTGACCAGAATCGCCTTTCGCAAATTGATGCATTGAAAATCTACAACGGGATGCGAATTCTGCACTTTTCATACAACGAAGGCTTGGCAAAGACGTGCTTTCCTCTCGTACTTGGAGTCACAATCGCGACAACTCTCGGAATATTTTCGCTAATTAGCTATCATCATAAAATTGACAGCGTCGTTCTTGTATTCCTCGTAAATTCGCTTTTGCTCGCAATTGGGTTATCAGTACTTCTGTTTGTGTTTGCCAGTCATGTCCAAATCAAGTCTCAAGTTTTTTTGTCACGGCTATTATCATATTGTAGTCGGAACTATTTAATGAAGCGTCGAGTAAAAGCCATGCTCCCGCTAAGAAGCTGCTTCGGGCATTTATTTTATATTCAGCCCGGGACGGTCATGACAAATATAGAAATTGTTTTTGAAAATGTTGTCGCATTGATCGTAGCGTTTCCGTCAACGTAGTGTCAAATTTAAGTACTACGATAATACAACATTATTCATTCCTGAGCGTAACCAATGTTAAAAACAAAGCATTCCAAGTTCCTTGAATACTTTGATTCTTAGGATCTTCTGTCGATTGTTAAAGCTATTCTTGGATTTATATAAGGATTTTAAACCTATAACTTGTCGGAAATAATAAATTTCTTGTTATGCTTCAGAATGATATTTTTATGCTTTCATTGGCTGACTACTAACCCTCATTCAGAATCAACACAGTAGCTGACACAACATCGAATTTACTCTAGACTAAAATAATTACGTAGGTACAGTTTTCGGAAAATGATATAATCTATCTGTTCTCAAACAAAACATTGATTCATTTGAATATATACGGCGTGCAGTCACAAATAGGTTATACATTCACATTCAAGCAATTTCAAAATTCATAATATCTGTGCAATATTTTATCACTCGTATTTATTGAAACAAATGATGTATACGTCTGTATCTAAAATTTCATCGGAAGCGCGTGGCAAAACCGCTGCCCACTTCTTGCGGCGGAAAATGAAAACAAATTATTACTTCAGCCCTGTAGAACACACGTGTAGGAAACTTTCTATCAATTGAACACATCTTATCATAACTCGTAGCACAAGTTCGACTTGCAAGGATAAGATGAATTATATGTATATACGTCAGATTAAGTTTGACAGAGACTCAAAGAACTTCGAAGCTTCAAATTACCATCGGCGATACATTGACACGATTAAAAAGCAGTTGAAGATCTGATAGGATTTAATAATGAAAATTTAAATAAGAACCCATGCCGCAACCGCGACGAATGAATAAAAATATTTTTCAATAAATTTTGTGAAGTTAGTTTGACTAATACGTTTGCTTGCTTAGGATTGGAGCTATAAATGAAAGGCATTAAATCAATTTTCATTTCTGAAGCAAAATGAAATCACATAACCTTCTACTGCTATATCTATTGACTGCCACAATACACCCTTTAACTTCTATAGAACTGAACGTGGAAGACTACAAACATTGTGTCTTTAACTTGGCTTATTCACATTTTACGAACAATAATGTCGATCTCCTAAACCAGGTTGTTGCAGAGAATGCCGAAGTCCAACAGTGGACAATATCCCGGTTCTTCGGCTCAAACAAACACGGCACCACATACTTACTGAACTCATCATTTTTCTTGGAGAAATGCTCGTTTAATATAATTATTTGTGCTGAGGCTATATTCGAGCCATATTTGAATAAAATCTTCACTTATCGGTTTCATACGAAGAACCACACGTTTGTTGCTCTGGTCGGAAAACCTAGTGAAAAGCCAATCAGGGTCAGACCTAATGCACATGTGCCCGTCTACGTCCTGCAGATGTCAAGCGATAACCGGAAGATCATTTCCGGTTTTCTCCTGTGCAAAGCGCACTCTCCTGGTTTTCGAGTAACACCTCTACCGATAGAAGCATTTGAGCCAGCGATGAATATTTCTAGATTGGTTCTACATTGGATGCAAATTCGCCAGCGGTCAATAGTACCAACTCTGGTTTTAATGGGCCAAAACACGAGAGGCATATTTGAATATCGGAAATGGTTTTATTGCACATTTTTGTACAAACTTCAACCTGGTACCAAGCCAAGAGAAATGGGTTGCAATGCAGAACATATTTTCATACAGAATGCAGGGGATTATTTCAATGCTACGGTTCTTCACGTTAGTTCAGAAGTAGCTCTTATGCTTGACCACTTCTACTCAAAATCCCCACAGCATTACATTGCAATAGCGGTGTTTGGATTGGTAACATGGTGCCCATGGTGCAACTCCCTCGTGATCCACGAGCTGGGTTATACTGAAGAAACCAAATTCTTCTACTGTACGAACCGTAACGAAAGAAAGTCATTCTCATTTCTATTCTGGACAGTTCCTTTCGACAGATGGTCTTGGAGTATGATCTGTGCTTCATTGTTTGCATTCGGCGTGATTTCAAGGGGGTACTTCTTCGAAATGTATGCAATTCTTATGCGTCAATCCTGTGGCGTTCTTCACAAACAAAAGCATCTTATTATCTTCATTCTGGCATCAATCGTGTTTACATACGGCTATGAAGGCGTAATTTCTAGTTGCTTAGCCGTACCACCTCCGATCGTGATTTTAGAAGATTTGAAGCAACTGCTCCAAAGCGGATACAAAATTGGAGGATTCCTGCTGGACGGAAAAGGCGGAGTACTGCAGGAACTCTTTCTCAAATACAATATAACCGACAAAATTGAGAATAGTGTCATTAATAACAGCCACAGCGCTGGTAACTTATTCCCATCGACTCTTCTGTCACAGTGTAATGCAACTTTTCGACTACCCGCTTCACGTGCAGCAGAATGGGCAGTTCGAGTACCAAAGCTGAGAAAAGAGCGAATCTGGTGTCATTCCGCAACGAATTCAGTTTGGAAAAAAACATTAGTCTATGCATTCCTGGGCTCGATGAAAGATAAACTTCGAAATATCTGGCAGCGAATGACGGAATTTGGTATTATTTCCATGTACTGGAAATTCGAGGAATATCTGGAATTTGCATATGCTAGTAAAACTAATGAATTGTCAAAGCGTTTTCAAGAAAGAGAAGTAGCATTTCCAATCAGTGACTGGAAAATTTTATCAATTTTTCTAGGGTGGGCAGTTCTATTAGGAGTAGCATGCATTTTGTTATGTTCAGAAATTCTGCACAAGAATTATACAACTTAAAATTTAAGTTTAATTTGCAAAGAAAATGTGTGAATCAAATAAACCATTGTATGTGAATATTTAGAACATTGGAAACATATTTTACGCGTACCGACTATTTGAATTAACTAGATGACAAAATCTCTGCTTCTGATCTGCTGCTAGATGGTATGTGAAGTAAATCACGGGTATCCTATCCTATACCGTCCTATAACACTGTATGTATGGTATGCGCTATATGAGCGTTTGTTGAACTTGTTAGCTCAAAGCTTTCATGACCCTCACGTCGCCCCCACCCCCGCTTGGCTGCACCCCACTACGCATGGTTTGGTATGCCCTCCAGCAGCGTTGCAGAATTCTCTACAGTAGATTTTATGAACCCCTCAGTCCTAGACCAATAGCGATGCCCTGCTTTCTTTGGGGAAGCCAATGGAAAATTTTCTTCACACCCGGTTTTCTACTGTAGACGAATCCAGTGATTCGTTTTCAAACCTTTAAAAATACTTTCTGGAATCTGAGCAATCTGATTGGATATGATATGGTGAGAGCAAAACAAGCTTAAGCTCCCTTCAGGATCTGTTGTCGGGTCGCTTGACTCTTTGTCGCGGGTTGGAAGTTGTGTCGATCGGACGTGTTAATTTTCTCGGAAATCAAACCAACTTCTACGCCTGCACCTAAATCTATCGGGACAACGATACGAAGCGCAGGCCTTCTGCATTTTGGATTGTACTTCGCAAGCGACACAAGGTACTGAGGTAGGTACGTACTCCGATTTAGATTTATTTATTTATTATTTACTTTTACAAGTTTTTAATTGGTTTCTTATTTTGGTGTATTGTTACCGGATAAAAAAATACTAATTAATTAATTTTTTGACCACTAATTAGAGAAATGGATCACGGAATGAATGACGTTTATCATCAAGCTGAACTCGTGAGAACAGACCGGCAAACCTTCGATGAGAAATCTGGATGGCGTGGTGGAGCTCAAACTGAAATCACCAGCTTTCAACAATTTAGCAACGGTAAGCTCAATTTAAATAGCGATAAATGAATTTTTCAAACGTCAAATGTAGTTTTTACCATCGGTATTCGCCAAGTAATACTGATTTCGGCAGGAAGTAATGGTATATTTATACCCATTCTTTTTTCTAAAAATGTGTTTTATAGGAAGTTCTGTGGGTCATTGTCATTTTACTGCATTTGAGCCAACGCTTTCTGATCCAACTTCTTCATTGGCGATGCTTCCATCTAATCATGGATTTTGCGATAACGATTCGGGACAGAGAGATTTGGTCATCAATGGCCAACCACAGATTTTCTCCTACGAGGAATCCTCGACAATTTCGATGTCATCACCACCATCACACTTCTCATTTATGGAAATCTGCGACGAATCAATGTTCCCGATCCTGCCCACTATCCAGGTTCCTGTTTGCATGGCTACTGTCCCTTGCTCAAGCTCGCCTATTGGTTTTCGAACTGAATTCGTGAATGCCTTCCCAAATGTCCTTCTGGAAATCAAGATGACAGAAACAGGAGCATTTGAAGTGCAGACGTTTCAGTTTCCCGGATTCAATACTTGGACTGAAGGAATTCATGGGTAAATTGACTATCTGCCGAATATTTCGTACCCACTAAGCTACCTATACGTTTGTGTCATTAATTAGGCTGATGCTCATCTTCTTTTTGTATTCATAGGTTTGAAGTTTTTAATTGTTGGAAGTGTTTTAGAAACTAAGTTTTTTAAAACTTAATTTCAGCTGCTGATGCAAACACTACCGAAGTATCCGAAGTCGTTCCTAAACCCAACGCCGTGAGGGTGGAGGCCCGATCTCAAGAGCCGGTGGATGACCCCGAGTCCTCGATTTCGATCATTCCAGACTCAACACCTGCAAAGAGCTTTGTGGAACAGGCCACTGCGACCGAGCCTGAACTAAGTGCCCGTCAAAAAAGTCGCCGTGCACGGAAGCTGGTACCGGGATACGGAACCAAATGGTGTCCATTTTGCAAATCCAACGCTGAGAGTAAAGCATTCTACAATTCACACGGTTTAAGAAATGAAGAAGGAGTTCTAACTTGCCCAGTTTTGCGCAACTTTGCTTGCAAGCGTTGTGGTGCTACTGGGGACAACGCGCACACCGTGAAGCACTGCCCATATAAAGATGCTGCTACCGCTGCCAGTCGTACTTAATTTCTCCGTAATTTAATTCTTATAAAAACAAGCAAAATGTAATTAATTGCTCCTATTTCTGTTTGTATGTTAGCATACCGATTTTAGATTTTAGATGCTGTGTTCAGGTTATTAATTACTTGCAGCTTCTAAATTTATCAATAAATTTTAGACTTATTATGCAACACAGGCTGTTGAATCACTTATTTTCTGAATTTTTTGACATGTATCCAGAAGTCTTACACGAACAACTTGGCTATGAAACTAATGTAACACAACGCTGGTGCATAATTTAGGCACTTGCTTAACTACGTCAAAACATAAGATAGTTGTACAGGGCTAGCACATCTTTGATCGACAGTTTCTTCATACCCTTCGTTGCAGGTGCATCGATGTCCAACATTTTGTGTATAGTTGCAGTGAGCATTGGCAACGCATGGCAGGTCGAATTCGGTGTTTCCGGTGGTGCAGAAAGCATTGACCAGTCCGACGCAAGTATCCCGTTCGGAATCAAACTCGTGTTCGCTGCTGTTGCATGAACACGTGCCTAACGTGGAGCAAATCAAATGCCGGTCTTCATTGCAATAAATTTCCTCGCTATCCATGCAAACAGCACCGTGGTTCCTGTAGCATCGCGTCTTGGCCATATTTGGACTGCTGTTTGCCGGGCATTGACAGACGCCTTTCGTTTCATATTCCTCGCCCAGACTCATGCAGATAGAATGCGAATCAGCAGCACAGGTGTAAGGAATGGAGGTATCACAGGGGTCACCCAGTTCTGGGAATGATACTGGTCTACAGAGGCCATTGTGGGTTGCAATGAAGTTTTCGTTACATTGGCAGAGTTTCTTCGTCTCATCAAATGGCTGGCATTGCGAGTTGACCACGCAGTCAACGCTAGACCAATGATCGGGTCCTTCGCATTCGTAACCGACAATTGTAGCGCATGACTTCGTCGAAGGCATGTAAACTTGCCAATCCGGAACATTGCAAATACAAGTTCCAGGGTAGCCGCTCAAGCTGGAACATTTTTGAATTCGCTCTTCGTTGCATGGGTCAAGCGTACTGCATCGCTCTCCGTAGTCCCGAACACAAGTACCGTTGAAGATCAATGGTGAGTAGCCGTCCGCACATTGACACACGTTGTCTTTGCACTGCAAATGAAGCAGATTTGAATCACAATCGTCATTTGTTGTACAAGAGGCTCCAGCACCACCGTTAACTCGAATGCAGGTTCGATCAGGCGTTTCCTCAAATCCATCAGCACATTTGCACTGTGAACTCTGGTCGCAAAATGCATTCGCGATGCAATTTCTTTCCCAAGGTGTCGTTGATCCGAGGTCACAGGAAGCCCCACTCAGTCCAACGCAGGTCTCTGACGCCTCGCTGAAGTATTTGGTTGTCTCGATCGGCACATTTGCAGTCGCCGTGCCCAATAACGGTTGTGTCGGAACAAGTCATACCGCGATCATGGTTACAATTGAAAAAAGCCTGGTCTTCGGCGTACATGCAGAACTCATCGTAAGTGCCGGAACACGCCTTGTTGTCCTTGTTGGATGTATGACCAACGACACAGGCGCATTTATACGCCCCGGTGGCGTCAAGTTCGCAGCGCATGTTGCTTTCCGAATTGCAGAATAACGACGGAATCAATGGGTGACATGCTTCTCCCAGGTCAACGGACTCAACTGGGCTTAATGTTGAGACCATCGCAATTGTCAGGAAAAATCCTGGTACCTTCACCGAATTCATGATTGCAAGTCCCAGATACTGTAAATTCGAAATTACGCTTTAAATATCAATTTCTTGTCTAAAATAATCATTGTACTAAAAATGTCTTCTCTTACCGGTTAATCCTATAACGTGAAGCTACTATTTCCTCACCAACTGATACTGATTCAAGAGTTAGGTTTTTATTGGTATTTAAATATTTTAATGTTGAAGTGCTTCGATTAGTAGTGTATCGGAATCGGAAATCTAAATTTGGTATTAATTTTCATTGTGTCTAGGATTAACATTGGATCATCGTGCTTAGGCAGGCTAATATTATAATATTATAAAGGCCGCCTAACACTTGAAGTATGGAAGCTATCTACTACGTATGTATGTTCATTATGTTACTGGAAAACATGGCGTGGATAGTGGATAGCGGATTAGGTAGGACTTACAGTTTGATTATTTTAATAAAGCTGCCTACACTGCAGATATGACAAACTAAGGTCGATATTTTTAACAAAAACGCTTTCTAAATAGGCGTTGATTTGATTTATGATGCGACTAATACCCTCTGTCGCTGATAAATGTCGGGAATACCAAAACATGGCGTGCGTTTCCAGGAAATTCATGAATGATTAGATATTATGATTAATTAAAGTAAATTTTCTGGGCTTAAAATAATTAGCCTATGGTATTTTTACGCGCGTACCCAACCAATGTACCTTTTGATCAAAGGGCTAATCATATGAACCAAAATTTTACATTGAAGCATGTGTCCAACCTCGGAATTGTGTGGAATTTCTAAATTAGCAGTGGTCTCCTATGGAATCATCCGGCTAGTACTAGTGTTGTCAGCGTTATTCTAATCATTCAAGCCAGAATTTAAAACTTGTTAGCAAATGAAAATGCGAAGTATTATATAGTAACCCAGAGTAACACATGAATTTTTGCGCGTATGACCTATACTTCAATTTGACATGGTAAACAAATGAAGGAAAAGAGAAATTTGAGAATTGTTTAAGCTCAAAGATTAACAAAATTTTCAAACTAATTAATTTCGTTTCGGTGATTGCCATTGTACGATTGAGTCAAATTCAATCTCATTTTGGAATAATCTGACCAATTTTTCGTTTTAAATGAAGGTCAAAGGGCTCAATTTAAAGGGGCTAAGTAAACAAGTTAAAGGGTTTGCCAAATCCGCGAAAGAAATTACAAGCAGTAGTGCTTCGTCTTTAGATGGTGGATTGGAAAAATCCAAGAAAAAATACAAAACTCAAGTTAAGAAGATCAAAGATCTATTTCCAAAAAGGAAGAACAAACACAGTCATAAATCTAAGAAATCAAAGCCTGGTTCAGAACAGCAAGAGGAAGATGCGGATGAAGATAAAGGCGGCTATGAACCAGAAGAAGATCAATCCGAGGGTGATTCTGATGAGGAGCCACTGATTAAGAAAAAGTCCAAGTCTAAGAAGCCGCGGCAAGACAAGAAGAAAAAGCTGAGAAAGGCTTCTGATTCCCGTCAACAGTTAGTTGACGACGACGAAGGTGAAGCGAAGCCTGCTAAACCAGCTAATCGGTCGAAGGAATCCAAGGAGAAGCCTAAAGCTCGTGGAATACCGAATCAAATCGGACTGAAATACCAAGCCATTTGTACACTACTGACCATTCTCATCTTGGCATCCGTGAAGGGACTGATGCTGGTTACAATTATACAACTACTAGGAAATCGATATGGCTGGAATGATCATGCACCGGGTGTGACAACGATCCTGATACTTCTTGGTCTAGCGTCCTGCTTTGGAATCATTTCCAGCACATATACCATCATGTTCAAGCTAACAGCTCTCAAGTCAAGAAGTATTCAAGACTGGTATCTGGTTATGATATTTGGAGTTTCCGGAAGTCTCTGCTTCATTGTTTTCATTATTGCTCTGCTCCAGTACACGGATGGTATAATCGTTTTTGGAGAACGATTTCTTCATCTGTTGAAGGTACGATATCTTAATCATTTGCCGTAGTTTACAAGGCCTCAGAGTTTTTCAAATAAACAAATTCTGTCTTTTCTCAGTCATATCGAACGAAACATCATGAGAAGATGACAATGGATAGGATCCAAATTGAATTCCATTGTTGTGGTATATTATCATATGAAGATTGGTTCGAGATTGAGAATCTTGCTAGTTATTATGGAGACAGATATGTTCCATTTAGCTGCTGCTCCACCCATAGTCTGAGACCGTGTGTACATGAAAATTTGCCTAGTATTGACGAAGTTGTTCCTGAAGGCGGTAACAAAGGGATTCTTAAAGATCATTTAAGTATTTACTACCTCGGATGTGATTATCCAATGAAAAGTTATTACAAAACAATGCTATGGTGGGTCATCTTTGATACTGTCATTCTTACATGTGCTCAGGTAATAGAACTCTGGTTTAAATATCTTAAAATTAAAATAACAGCGTCTAATTTAATCAAATTTAACTTTACAGCTACTGCTACTATTACTAATTGTGCTAATACGGAAAGCATCCTCCGGATCCTCTACGTCTCCATCAGCGAGGTCGAAGTCGAGGAAGTGAATCAGAACTCGAGTTTTAATTTTTAGAATTTATTGAAATTCAAACTGTTCTACTTACTGGAATTATAAAATAGATTACAAAAATCTGAATTTAATTAACTCTTAACATAGGGTGTGTGATCTGTAATAAATATACTGTTGTTGAATATGCTATTAAAGAATAGCATATTGCTCATAGAGCAATGAACGTACAACATAATACTCATCTGAGAGACAACCCTCAACGGTCAACTTGCCGGCTTCTTGCTATAAAAATTAGAAAAATACGTAGTAGGAATTTAGCATTTCCAAAAACTTTTAAATGTTGATTTAATTATTGAATAGAATCTCACCCTTCGTAGCGCAATAGTTCCATTTGAACACCACAGTACACCGCCAGAAAATTCGGATGCAATCCCATGCTTTGTGAGAACTTGCTTGAAATCTGAGAGCTTCAATTCATTGATAAATACAGTTTGATGTGGTGGGATCTGCAAAATAGTTTAAATGAACCGATAAACTTGTTAATTCCTGATCTTTTGTCAACATACTTCATATTTCAATAGCACCAACTATTCATAAAATAATCACCTCTGCTAATGGTAGCGGCTCCAGAACAGGTACCATAACTTGAACTTCAGTGCTTCCACCCTCTTCCATGTCCCCAGACCCAGGCTGACTCTCAGCTTGAATAACGACAGTACCATCAACCCATGCTAACTCAGCATCCTTCCCACGTTTGAATACCAGTGAGGATACGAGTGAGTCCTTCAATTTGACTTGATAGATGTGGCTTTCAGTAGTGACATCCAAAATTTCGCCAGTTTTCGGTATAAAAACTTTAGAATCCGACCCATATTTCCGAAGAACATTTGCCAGTAAATTCCGTGAATCTTCTGAGCCGCGTGTGATTATAAGACGACGTGGTTTCATTTGCTCAATAATCTTTTGCAGAGATTCACCATCCGATCTTCCCTCAAAGTCAATATACTGTATTTGACAATTTACGACGAAGGCTTGTTTGACTCGTGTGCATTTGGTTGGGTGTTCTGTGTCTTCCACGGTGGTGGTCCCTGAATTAGGGTACTTAAAATCTTTTCCTTTGATAGGTATGTCTGCGACTGGAAGGTTCTCGTTAGCCAGAAAATCTTCGTGCCTTGCATGAAATACATAAAAAGCTTTAAAATTGAATTCACTTGAGGCAGTAATTAGCTATACAGTAAGAATAGGCGATATTTGGCAAATGAAATAGGTTTAACGTTGCAAGTCATAACTGGTTGTGGACCAATCATCAATCCTTCAAATCTTGGAAGTAGTAGCAGAGATGAAGGGTAACAAAATATATGCTTACGTACGAAGTTACGAAAATTGAAAAAGGACTCTTCGAAATCAAGCAGAAACAACGCAAAGCAATTTGTCAAATCGATAACCACCGAAGGTAATTTATGAAATCAGGCGGTCGCCGTGTACGGCGCGTCAGATTTGAGCCAAAGGCAACTTTAAATATCTCTGCTACTACAACTTAAATCAGTCATGTATATTTATTATTTTAACTAACAGAATTACCTTATGAACTCTCCATATTCATCGTATTTAATTTTCTCTTCAAAATATGGAAAGAGTGGATATTTACTCTTAGATGATTTGAAGAGTCCTGTCTCAATTNAGAGTGGATATTTACTCTTAGATGATTTGAAGAGTCCTGTCTCAATTTTTGATTCCATTCCAGGCTTTATGAACAAATCATGGCTGAGACGATTCCCGTGGAAAATGCCCGTTATTTTGATTTCACTGTCGGAATCATCTGAATCATCTGAGTCCATGAGTGACTCCCTAATTCATTATCCAGAAAATTAGATCATTATATTATTGGTTACGAAATCCGAGTACTGCTACGCAAGTTAAGATATGCAGCTTATAGATTAACGTTTATCACATACAGTGAAATTTTTCTGTAAGGCATGAACGCGCAATATAAAATATAGGGATATACTGATTTTTTGAGCCAAACTGAATTAAAAGCTTATCACAAACGAGTAGCGTTCATTGAAATATAGCCAAAGTTAAAGCTAACTTTAATATTTTAGTTCAAATGCTTCAATCACCTCTTCTCTTTTCTTGACCCGATATTCTTTTTCACGCTCTTTCCTGTAATAATCATCTAATTCTCGTCCTTCGAGTCGAACTCTTGCTTTGACTTCAAGTTCAATTGTTTTTGGTGATGGGTCGTCGACCAGTAGGCGTCCAAGTGTACCAGGACTGGAACGACTTGTAAGAATCAAACAATTCCTTGATTCTGAACACCACTGCATAAATAAATCACGTGAGAACCCACTTTCCATGTCTGGACTGCTCGCCAATACAACCTGTTCCAAGTCGCAAGTAATAAAATAAGTGAATAAAAAAAACTCATCAGAACACGGGTTTCGTTTTAGACAACCTCTGTTGTAAGTAATCCAGAAATAATTACCTTAGGCGACGGAATTTTGTTTAATTCAGCTAAAGTGTGGCAAACAGTCAAATGTTTGAATTGAAACGGATTATTCCTTGCTCCTTCAAAACTTCGCATCAGTTTGTCACTCATCCATTCAATCTGTTCAAGCGAACAAGAAATATAGCATTTAAAATAATCATTAGCTTGTTAGAATTAAAAAACTCAATGGTTTCGGGTTTTGCAAACTTACCATAGATTTTGCAAATTCCATAACATTGTATGCAACATTGTTTATCAGTGCTAGTGAAAATGCAGCCAGTCCGGATTCCTTATTCCGCCATAGCTGATCTAACATGTGTGCCAATTCAAGAACACGACCAGAAGTATCAACAGCCAACAGTACATTTCCACCGCTTCGTAATGTTTGCAGAATTTTGGCTACAAATATGAAAGCAAAATTACGTAAATCATAGCAAAAATACTTAGTCAAATTGAAACTAATGGGCGGGGAGTCCATTTCATTATATGCCTTACTCATTAGCTGCTCATCTCTAGCTCGTCGACGGGCTTGATTATAACTCGCATTATAAGCATCCGTTATAAAGAGTGAAGGACGCTGAATTTTTTCCAGTTCACAGCCATTGAGATGTCGTTCCTTTTTGTGATTGAAATCCATAGCATAGTAAATATCCTCTTCACCGACTTTAACGATTTTCCAAATTGTGCCTCCAATAGTATGTCCAGCTGGAAGTGGGGTTATCGTCAGTCCATACCCTCGGCCTGTATTTGGAGGTTCATTGAGCTATTGCTTATTACTATTGCATAGTGATAATGAATATCATTCATATAAGCTGACTAACCTTTTAAATTGAGACTCTGATGATACTTGAGTTGTACAATTTTATCAAAAGCAGAGTCCACATCATCCAGATTGAAGAGATCAAAATTCTCTGAATTATGACGAGACAAGTAGTAGTCATATAGGAACATCTGACCCATTTTATAAACGGGTACTGTGGCATAGACCGGACAACTGAGACCAAGTTTTCCAACTAAATACGGCAGGGCACCAAGATGGAGTAAATCTGGATGACTGATCAATACGCCATCAATTCTGTTCACATATCTGAAAATTCAAAAATTTAATGCATACGTAAACAAGGAGTACTTACAAAGTACATCCAACATTGTAGAGTTAAATGATTAAATGAAATCATAAATCATGGTGCATGTACTACACACTAATATCAAATGGTGTGTTTTTGCATTCATATCACGCCACTGGCCACGCACACGCGTAAAATTGCAACTTGAAACATCCAATTACAATAAATAGCAGACGGTCATTGTTCATGCACCATGCACCATGTGCAATGTTGAATGTGTGACATAACACATAAATACAAAATACAAACGACCAAGGACCAAGCATATCACATGAATTTGATTGACTATTTGCTATATGCTTTGCCGGTGCTAACCCCGCACCGGCAGCCGGTGCCGCGTTAGCGCTCCGATCTTCATTAGACATTTGACTATTATATTTACCTTTTGAGTTCTTTGACATATGACCCCTCGAGTCGCTCATCCCATCCACAATCCAGAAGAAACCGGAATTCATCGACTTGCAGAATGTAGGCCGGCGGAGACTCGTTCCCAAGTCCAGATAATCCGTGCAATTTGATGATTGACGTCATTTCTTAATCTAAAATTGCAAGTGCAGTTAGTAAACACTAAATGCTACACACCTGCGACTGCGACCTGACATTCACTTCTACATTTACATTGACATGACATTGACACCTTGAAACTTTCGCTCGTGTTCCGTTTTTCAGATTTCCGGTAAACTGTAATTTTTCAAATCCGGCGGCCTCACGGCAATGTTA
Organism: Ceratophysella communis; assembly: GCA_009869905.1. Taxonomy (NCBI): domain Eukaryota; kingdom Metazoa; phylum Arthropoda; class Collembola; order Poduromorpha; family Hypogastruridae; genus Ceratophysella; species Ceratophysella communis. The sequence continues at coordinate 8,190 of VNWX01000385.1, read as the reverse complement.
GCGAACAGATGGCAGCAAATCCTTATTCACATCGCGTATCGCGTCCCTCCCTCTCATACTTCTATTTTTTGCTTTTAAATAACCAAATTCGCCGTGTACGTACACGTATATTCAATTAACATTACATGGTAATATGAATATGAATCACTTTGTGGCGTTATTGCCTGGTAAGAGGTAAAGGGGTAACATAGCTATTCTCACGGTTCATGCATTCTAATTATGCATAATTCAGATCCGTAATATCTTACATTGAAGTTATGTAACATAATGTAACCATATGCTAATATGTATATAAGGTCCAGGAGATTTTCGAAAATAATTATTTTGACCAATGGTCAAATAAACTACCCTTTTTATTTATTTTTTAAAATTTTTATTTTCAATTTTTTTACATTTCAAGTTCAGTCAGTTATTTATAATTCGACTCGATCCTTTGAGCAAGTAGTGTAGTCCAGAACAAAGGCTTTCTTCTCGTCAAATCCGGCTTTCTTGATATGTGCTAAAATCTTTTTATGCTTTTCGGTACTTAGAGTTGGGTCCTTGGACAGTACGATCCAGCTCCTTTGACCAACGTCCCAGTATATAATAGCTAGAAAGTAGCTCTCATTGTCGCTCAAGGTAGTGTAGGAGATTCCAGCGGTGTCCACGCCGCTCCCTAATATTCCAAATAAATAGAATTAACTCGATCCCCCACTCTAAAATTTTCCAGCTTAGAAGAGTTAGTATTTTACCTCTTGAGCCAGCATCATGAAGCCGGAAACTGTTGACTTGCTTTTGACCTGTGACCTCCATAAAATAACTGAGTGTCTTTCCAAAGCCGTCCATTTTAACTTCACCCTTCTTGGTGAGCTTAGTCGCCAGACACAGCGTGTCTTTTAGTGTTGCTTCGTCTATCTTTTTCGTGGCTTCTCCGAGGAAACTATCAGCGAATCGGAAGATCGAATACTTGTTTCCCATCAACATGTACCATTTGGAAACGCCAACCATCTATTTTGTAGAAAAATAACTTGTGAAAAATTATTATCAAACTTCGACTTTTTCCAATTTAAAACGATAAACGGCGTATCATCTTTTTAATAAATCCATTTAATAAATAAAACTGAATCAAATGAACTGAAAATATTTACGTACCCATTCGACATTAAAATTTTCAGCCAGTGGTGGAATTCCATTTTCCTCAACCTCCTTATAATCTATGGCATTAACGTTCAGTGCCAGGATTAACAGACCTAGCAATCCTAATACTTGGCGTACCATGTTGAATTTTTAAAAAAATCAGGTTTGAGAGTCAAGATGAGCCTTGGAACCGCTTTAAACTTTAACTAAATGTAAAAGACGATTCTTACTGTATTAAATATCTCATGGAGAATCGCAGAGCGTACCATTTCAAATAGCACAACTTTTACCTGGTCAAGTGGATAATACAAGGTCATTATTACGATTTTTTCTCGTTTTACCTTGAAGTAGTGAGAAGAGTTCACTTGTTAAATTTGCAAAATCATGTTCTTTTCTTGCATAATTGCGATTATTTTCACTTTGTTGTTACCATCTGGGATTTTAAGATGAGGTATGATTTCTCATTTCTCATGAGCTGGAGTTCAATTAGTCCTATTATGTAAGGAAACTTGTTAAACATCAAAATCAGCAGTCTTTTTTTGGTAAATATGTGATCAGCTTAGCAAGGGATTTCATCCATTCTTATGCTTTCGCTTTCGGTGACCTTCTTAGTAGAACTTTTCGTAATGTAATTTTTACAAACGAGCATTTTGAATTTCTAATCATGTACCTTTGTAGCAAATAATATTCCTGTCTAACAAGACCTTGAATTCTGTCTGTAGTAATTGATACATACTTTTGCCGGCTAGTGTGGCGAGATAACGAAAATGAAATTATTATAAATAAGTAGGATAAATTAATATGCTGAGTACCTAGCAAGAAAAACTTGTTTTTGCTACAAAGATTTTTTGCAAATAAAACACCTTCAACGAAGCAAAAACTAAAAGAAGTAGTGGAAGATCATGGATGTTACTATTTTATTTCCAAACGAGTCGTCATTGCCGCATCAGCAGTGCTACATGGTCCGGCTAGTATACGATAATTTGCAGCATAAAATTACTTAAAATTAAGTACCTAAGCCACACAGCTTATTGTAATACCGGTCATTATGTGATGAATCTAAATTTACAAACTAATGAAGATGAATCATCCTAAATTTATTTATTTAAAAAAAAACTAGATGGCAATGCAATGTAAGTACTTATAAATATTTATAAATCCTTATCAAGTGAATAATTGTACCAAAATAAGATTAAATATGTGATTGCGTTGGTTTCGCTAGGTAACTTAAACTCTGGTAAGAACCTTAACTTCAAGAGAATACGATGAACTACTGCGTATTTTCCGCAAGTGGAACTTCAATATCCTCTGGGGTTTCCTGGACTAACTCCTTCTCGAATCTTACCAGAGCCCTTGCCACGGCATTATCAAGAACTTCACAAATAAAATTTTGAGACTGAGCACAAGGAGCCCCTTTGAAAAAAAATGCATTCAAACGAACAGAAAAAGAGAGCTTCAGGCAGCCTGGAGCATTACTGCTGTTGTCATTTTCATTCCAGAATCGTTTGTCCAATTCAATCTGTTGACCAGACTCAGACCATATCCAAATAAGGCCTGGGTTCAGTCCACCCGTCCAATAGTCGGTGGCAACGCCGTTTCTGAAAAAACAATCAATATTGCATTACAAGAGCGAACAATGGCAGATAATCTCATAGATACCCCGAGTTCATACCTGGTATTCGTATACTTGGTTAAAAAGTGTGAAATTCGGTAGAAGTCTGAGAAACTTAGCATTTCAGCCAATCTACCACCAATTTTCCCGCATTGCGTAGCAGCCGAATTCCAATCGAAAACTGATACGGATTTTGACGTAGAGCTAAAATGATAGCATTTTCCTTTAATTCCGTCCACCTTGACGTAATCCGGCGGACAACTGCCTATAGAAAATAAAAGATATAGAAATAACTCAACTTTCTCAACGACAAATCGCTGACTCTGAAATTTTTAAATACATATTATTTGTTTCGGATTATGGCTGCATTGAATTACCTCGTTGTGGCAGTGCTTGCTCAGCAGGTTTTTTCTCAGGCTTCTCAGAAACTTCATTCTTTTTCGTGAAATGATGCACAATATTTTCCACTGTTTTGACACGACCTTCTAGTTCAGCCATTCTGGAAACTAGCTTTTCCATTGCACTCAATAATTGCATATCGATGTCCGATATCGAAGGATGCTGTTGGACTGAAGGATTTGCCCCACTGCCCTGCATTGATAAATCGGGCTGGTAGGGATTATACTGACTGGAACCGGGTCTTGGAGGTCTGGACAGAATTCTACTTGACGCATTCACCGAAATGCCATCTACAGATTCTGGTCGAACACTTGTAACGCAGATAATTAATATAAACACTCCAATAAAATGCAAACGGCTATATTTTGATTTCAGTTTCATTTTTACTAATGTTTTGTTTTTCAAAAAATTCACTAACAACACGGTATTATTGTCGTTATTGCTATGCTCTTTAGTCAGCTATTTTCTAAACAGAAATATTGAAAGGGAAATTGAGGGGAAGCTAATGAGAGTAATCAGCAGAGTCGTGTGACAACTGTTTGTAAATGACAGTTAGTCAAACTATTTATTCTTCAAGGGAAAATTGTTGCTTCATTGGGAATTCTAGTCACAACACCAAAATTTCCAACACAGGATCCGGTATTCCTTTCATCCACATATGCATTTACTAACGATGCTCTTTACTTGCAACAATACACGAGCTGAACAGAAGCATTTAGTGCATTGTTTCTTGACTGTAGGCCCAAGACCAAATCCGTGTTGTGCAAACGAAGTGCAATACTGGGATGAGTCATTCAATATTTACGCGCATCATTTTCCCATACAATCATCTCGCAAGTCGCAAGTGCAAGTGCATGACAAAATTATGTAAAATAACGGCGGAAGCAGGGACTTTTGTATGTAATTTGTAACTTGTTAATCGCGACTTGTCAAAGTGTGTATCTGTAGTGCAATACTGCACTGGAGTCAAATATTTTATTATTCTCATAGCGGATTGCAAATTTCACATATCGGATGAATTATTATTCAAAATTTCTATTCACAAATAATATATTACTATCGCTTTATAAATAACTTTGTTATTTTCCGTTTACGCCTTTACAATGTTTTAATCTGTGACCCCAGGATTCACAGAAATAGAAGCTTTCCAAGTTCTAAATAATTAATGAAGCATTAGCATTTTGTTTTTGATACTGTAACACACTCCAAGCTTCAATAATTAATTTATTATTCTCTATCAAACACCACTGTAATTGTTAACTTTTAATTAACTTCGCTCTAATTGTATTCTGAATGCACCGGAAACTTTACAATCATACACTACATAATGTACGTATACAAATACATAATTCATAATGTTAATAAACAATTTGGTTTATGATTTGACCGTCCATGTTGAATAAATTAATTTTCGGAGAATTTACTAGGACTTTTCGGGAAAATTACCTACTCGGCGAGCTCAGGATTTAGTAGTATTTTTGGGGCCTATTTCGGACTTTTGGTTTTCGGATAATTTGACTTGGAACTTTAGTAAACCTTCTTTCAAATGCTTCGATATATTTGCAGATCATTGTAATAGTTGTCATAAAATACTTAGCGTTCTCTTTGAACATTGGTTCGTTGAATTACGCGTTAGTGTGTCTGCTATGCTGCTTAGAAGGATTTTTGAAGAGTATGCCTCGAAACACGGGGATTGACGAAATTCTTCCGTCCGATATTTAAAACTTGCTTTCCAATAGAATTTCGTATGCCTTACATTTGCAAAATCACACGGAAGTTTTTAGTTGTTTATATTACGCAATGTATTATTTCGAATTCTATCAGCTGTATTTTGGCATTCTAGGGTTGACAGATTAATAAATTTGAGAGATGCGGTAAATATTCAAACAAAATTCCGTCCAAAATAGTAAATAAAACTTTTTTGAGTAAACTTCCGTTTTTGTTGTACGCAGTTGATTTTTATGACTATTGCATAACCACAAAGCAATATAATTATGCATTTAATTGCTTAAAATTGAAAGAACAGCCGAAGATTAGCCTGTTATTTTTTTTTTGAAATTCGAATACGATTTACTAATTATTGCATCTAATTTTTCAGAGCTAGCCTTGCAAGTGCACTTAATTTATGTAATGAAAATACCATCTGCTGACAAATCTTATTTTAATAAATATTTCGGATCGCTACCGCTATTCGAAATTTACGGAAATGTAACTAGTAAATACACCAAATTCCCAAGAATAATATCCTGCGACACAGTTGGAAACGTATCTCGAGTAATATTGAAAGTTGATCCAACCCTCAAAGTCATAGGCTGACACGACGCCAGGAAGCATTTGTCTTCCTTTGTAAAATTGTTCTTATTGGGTTTGAATTCAACTGGAAACGGCGGCCTGCGAAATTCCTTGCTTAGATCAGTTATTCTTGACGCAAATCCAAGACTTAATTTGAGGCAAACGAAGGCAATTGCTCCAAATGAAAATGCAAATGGTGCTGTATGCGTTCTATTTTCCAAGCCATCACGAATAGTAATGAAGAGGGCTGCAGTGATCAAGACTTCACATACAGTAATATAATGTGGGAGAAGATATCGAAAGGCTTGTGCTGCTTTGCAATGCATAAGAAATACAGCCCGGTAGTATAAGCCGATTTTACGTTTTTGAATTGGATTTGCCATATTCTCGACCCTAGATCATTTGAATGAAAAGGAAAATCAAAATGAACTCCGGAATACCGGAAATTCTCGGTGTAGCTTACCAAGTTTTTCTCAAATTTTCCAACCACAAGTTTGCTGACACGACATATTCCAGCATCAGCTCAGCGGATAGCACAACTCCAACCCAGCAAACGGCAATAAGCACTGAGCAAATGATAATTATAAGCAGTACCCAGGTAAGCTTAGGTAGCCAAAAATACTGAAAAGCTGCCAAGAGCTGAAAGACTGGTTTATGAAGCGATATAGCTTTGTATTTCACAAGTAGAACGCCTGTTGGAGCCCAGAACAGTGTGCTTCCAATTGCAATAAAATGCAGGAGTCGAACCATCAATCGATGCGTTACATACGCACTTTCCGGAACGCCATTTTCTACTGTTGAATTTCAATAACTAACTTATTTAGTAAATTAAAACCTCTTTATACAGAATTATATGTTTAACTTACGAAATTTTTCATTCAGTAAAACATAATTTGTCATTAGCCCGCAGAATTCTTCGAAATAAAGAAAATAATTAATTTGAGAAGGAAACGAAAGAGCCAGAGCGCACAACATCAGTGCAATGATATAGACATCTGCTATCAAATACGGGAAGAAAAACATGAAGCCACAAAAATAGAGAATGTACATGAAAACCAGGACTATGTAAATCAAAGGTAAAATGTCCTTTATGGCAATGGAAATTATAATTTTCGAACAAAAAGGCATGCGAAGGCTCAACTTTTCAGGTTTATTTATATAGATTATTCGAGTAGCAGGTACACGTTCTATTTTCGCAGAGAACACCTTTAGGAACGTTCCAAGACGGATAACTCCAACTGTGGGTTCTCGAAGGGCTAACCACTTCATGGTAAATGCTGAAAACTGCAGATTTCAGAAATTGGGATTGGAAAGAAATATTGCTGCCGAATTACCATTTGCCAACGAATTGTCCAAAACCAGAATAAAAGTATTATTGTCTCTGTATCAGCATTTATAGTAAATTGAATGCATACTTTGATTCTCGAGATATCCATCTTGGTTTCAGTATTCCACAGGTATACCTGTGATACAAGTGAAGGGCATTCCATAGAAAGGCGTAAACAAGTAAATTATTTCCCGTACTCAAGGGACAATAAGTGTGTTTAATAATAAAGTAAGACTTTTTGGGCTAAATTGGGAGTGACTGAATGTTAATAATTCACGCGTACCTACATGCTCAAGACGAAGCAAAGAGTGTCTCTCAACTCTCAAGCTATATCATTAATTCAACGGAATATTTTCCAGAATTTCATGTATTGCGGTTTTTCATGTAAACAGTAAACGTCATTCTCGTTAAATATCAACTTTGATTCAATTATTTGTTATACACGTGCTGGAAATGATTAAATATTAAAAGTAGGAGTATAATTTGATTTTCTAATTTTGCTATCATCGCAAGTAAATTATGTATGTAGAATTTGCAGAATTTACGTACTCAGTTGATACGAAAGCAATTTTTAATTTGAGAATTTAAATAATTTTTTCAAAATAAAAAAAAATTAAAATTCTTGCAAGGAAGCACAGGGCTTCATACATTTTATATGCTGGATCCTTGAGTATTTTTAGTGTGTAACTCACTTCATTTCCAAACGACGTGCCTGCCCAGTCGATTTAAATTAAATTCATCGCTATGTTAAGGTCTATGCTAGAACAAAAGCTGAACTATTTAAGTTTTAACAGTTATGTTATCCATTTTTTTAAATCACGTCATAACATTTCTATGTTTTAAAGATATTTAACTACTTTAATGTATTTACATGGGGATTTTATGATACACCAACCATAAATATGCTCTAGGTTTGACCTTGAGCTAGTGCTGAGGAGGCTAATCCTATGGAAGCTCGACAAGATGGCATTGGAATATTTAGTAAATTCTTGTACCCTCAATTACAATAAGATTCAAAACATGTTTTAAGTGTCAGGCTATCAAGCATTGTCATTAACACTTTAAAAACAATTTTAATGTGATTCTTCGACCTGAATACAAAAACAGAATATTTAAGAACGCAGGTATCTAGCGTCCATTAACTGACGAGTTTGAAATTGTGGTAAACAAATAAAAATTAGGGGGTTCTATTATTTCAATTGTACAAACGTACCGAACTGCGCAGTTGGAGCTTCGTAAATTTTTTAGACTTTAAATAAAAAGTCTGTCGCTAGCAGATACTTTTCTTTAAAAATCTTAAGACATTTAAGATGCCAAGCTCAAAGCCTCCAGTCGATACTGCTGATGCATCTAGCATTTCCGGTACTAGTTCTAACGGTCAAATAATACCCACTGTCATGTGCAATCGTAACCCAGAAGAAGCGCCAAAGCTTGAGGATGTATA
>VNWX01000384.1:0-23117 GCA_009869905.1 Ceratophysella communis | reverse complement strand
ATTTGTCTGTCCCATATAGAGCCAAGTGAGGTGTTTTAGAAAATTTGTCTGTCCCATATAGGGCCAAGTGAGGTGTTTTAGGAAATTTGTCTGTCCCATATTGAGCCCAGTACAGGGTTTTAAAGTATTTGTCTGTCCCATATATAGGGCCATGTGAGGCGTATTAGAAAATTTGTCTGTCCCATATAGGGCCAAGTGAGGTGTTTTAGAAAATTTGTCTGTCCCATATAGGGCCAAGTGGGGTGTTTTAGGAAATTTGTCTGTTCCATACAGGGCCAAGTGAGGTGTTTTAAAAATTTTGTCTGTCCCATATAGGGCCAAGTGAGGTGTTTTAAAAATTTTGTCTGTCCCATATAGGGCCAAGTAAGGTGTTTTAAAAATTTTGTCTGTCCCATATTGAGCCCAGTACAGAGTTTTAATTAATTTGTCTGACCTATATAGGGCCAAGTGAGGTGTTTTAAAAATTTTGTCTGTCCCATATAGGGCCAAGTGAGGTGTTTTAAAAATTTTGTCTGTCCCATATAGGGCCAAGTGAGGTGTTTTAAAATTTTTGTCTGTCCCATGTTGAGCCCAGTACAGAGTTTTTAAATATTTGTCTGTTCCATATAGGGCCAAGTGAGGTGTTTTAATTAATTTGTCTGTCCCATATAGGGCCAAGTGAGGTGTTTTAAAATTTTTGTCTGTCCCATACTGAGCCCAGTACAGAGTTTTAATTAATTTGTCTGTCCCATATAGGGCCAAGTGAGGTGTTTTAAAAATTTTGTCTGTCCCATATTGAGCCCAGTAAAGAGTTTTAAAATATTTGTCTGTCCCATATAGGGCCAAGTGAGGTGTTTTAAAAATTTTGTCTGTCCCATATTGAGCTTAGTACAGAGTTTTAAAATATTTGTCTGTCCCATATAGGGCCAAGTGAGGTGTTTTAATTAATTTGTCTGACCCATATAGGGCCAAGTGAGGTGTTTGAAAAATTTTGTCTACCCCATATTGAGCTTAGTACAGAGTTTTAAAATATTTGTCTGTCCCATATAGGGCCAAGTGAGGTGTTTTAAAAATTTTGTCTGTCCCATATTGAGCCCTGTACAGAGTATTAAAATACTTGTCTGTCCCATATAGGACCAAGTGAGGTGTTTTAAAAAATTTGTCTGTCCCATATTGAGCCCAGTACAGAGTTTTAAAGAATTTTTCGACGAGCTGGACGCGTGCTAACGTTGTGGTCTTCTTCGAGTCGAGGCAACGGGAACGCGGAAGGCCAAGTCGGCGAAGTCGACGAGCCGTACGCGTGGTAACGTTGTGATTAAAGTCGAGGCAACGGGAACGCGGACGGTCGAGTCGGCGAAGCCGACGAGCCGTGCGCGTGGTAACGTTGTGGTCTAACTCGAGGCAACAACGGGAACGCGGACGGCCGAGTCGGCGAAGCCGACAAGCCGGACGAGTGGTAACGTTGTGGTCTTCTTCGAGTCGAGGCAACAAAAGCGCGGGCGGTCAAGTCGGCGAAGCCTGGCGTGCGGTGACGTTGTGGTCATAGTCGAGGCAACGGAAACACGGGCGGTCGCCGAGCTGACCGACGGACGCTTGCTTTGGAGCGTCATCATCTAAGTTGACGCAGCGACGTCATGTGCCGGGAGTTCTGTGTGGTATTGGTTGACGCGGTTGAAGCAGCGTAGGGACCAACTGCGCCAATAAGTGGATGAAGCGAGCGCGTGGTTAGCTTTAATATTGGTAGACGCAGCGACAAGGACAGTACTGCAGTTCGAATAGACCAAGCCAGAGGCTTAAAGGTGAGAACGTTGCGTGGGTTGAACTCAGCAAAGCGCCGAGCAGCGTTTTAGGAATATCTGCGCGTATGTAGTAGTGTAGCTTTCTGAAAAGCACAGTACAGTGACAGCGACTAAGGTCAAGGTCATTTCCAACGCCCCCGACTATGTTTAGAACCCAATGGTACTTAATATTTACTTTTAGGTGTAGATTTCTAAAATCTGAACCTTACGCAGCACAGATGACAGATAATTTTCATTAATATGTCGTGTTGTAATTCACCACGGACATTTTGTTTTTATCTATTGATAAACCTATCAAATTTTTCGTGAGGCCAGTCGCAATGGCTCGACACTGATCTAGTTTACATGTGTATTAATTCTGAGGCTATCTACGAATTCGTACATACCTATTACTTCCAGCCGTATGTTATGAATTGTAGCTTCTAGTCGGTGCTTTTTGGTCTTGATTCTTTACATACCTACGTAAGATTAAGACTAAAGAAGTGATAACTGCTGTTATCTGCTTCCAAGGTCACCTCGGGTCGTCGGGAATCGGGAACATCGCCTGATTCGATACTGAGAAAACTTTCAAAGTCAAACAGAAGTACGGATAGAAAATAAATGCTCACTACATGTGCATGTATATGTTTCTCAAATAGACGCCGGGTGAGTGGGTTCAATCAAAGCCGAGCTTGTCATTTCTAACTATGTAGTAGTAGAACCATTATTATTATGTAAGAATTAAAGATCGAACTAAAAATGAACTACAAGGCTTATGCAGCACGCTGTAATATTTCCTCCCCCTTGCATTAAGATATCTAACATGCATTACTAGCTAACAGTGACAGTGTCAGTTGCCAGGCAGTCAGTCTCAGTTGGCTGTAAACTGTTTCGGCATTTGGTACACTGATCTCGAGTCGTCTGTCTATGAGCCTTTCAAAAGAACTAAAGGATTCCAAAATGCCGGAAACTGTCGTTATTATTGGAAGGTGAGGGCTCAATAACAATATTAACAATAGCTGCTCAATAACTATCCTTATTCTTTTTCACTATTCTGTGTATTCTGTGGCGTCTGGCGTCCTTCGTCATAATTTATGTATACCTATATTTATATTCATATTATGTACCTCTACATCGGATACTTTAAAAGTTTCGCATAAACCTTGAAATTCTATTTCTTTAAATAGTGGAATCGTGGGGCGATCATGGGCGATGCTTTTCGCTTCAGGAGGACATGAAGTCCGTCTTTACGATGTGATTCCAGCGGCTCTCGAGGCAGCCCCTGTTCAAATTAAGCAACAACTCCAAGAATTGGAACAGAATGGACAGCTTAAAAATTCTGCTAAATTTAATGCTAACAAACAGTTTAGCCTTATTACAGGTAAAAGTACCAATTAGTCATAAGCCCTGCGCAAATCCGTACATTCCAAAGTTAATGTGGTAATATTCATTCATGTTTTGTTTCAGCTTTTTCAAAGTTGGAAGATGCTTTGAAGGGGGCAACTTATATTCAGGAATGCACTCCGGAAAGCTTAGAAATGAAAACCGCAACGTTTGCAGAGCTCAACAAGGTTCTTCAAGCCGTTGGGAATCACGAGGCCATTATCGGAAGTTCCAGCTCGACGATTCAGGCGTCCAAGTTCACCGCCGGCTTGGAAATACAAAAGCGCAGTTTGGTTGTTCATCCCGTAAGCATGCTTTTCGTTATGACATGACGCTTACTTGGCTTTAATTATATTTTAGAATGAATTATTGACCTGAAATGTCTAGGTCAACCCGCCCTACTTCGTCCGACTTGTGGAATTGATTCCAACTCCGCACACTGACCCCGCGGTGACTTCCAAGGTTCGGGACTTGTTAAGCTCGCTTGGTCACAAGCCAATTGTTCTGAATAAGGAGGTTCCCGGATTTGCTTTGAATCGCGTTCAGTGAGAATCAATAAACAGAACAAACCACCCGATAGTAACTCTGATTTTCATGTTCTGTTTTCATGAAATTTTAGATATGCCATCCTGAATGAATGCTGGCGTTTGGTCAGCGAAGGAATTATGAACGTTGCGGACGTTGACACGGTCATGAAGGAAGGCCTTGCCCCTCGTTATGTCTTCATGGGCCCATTGGAAACCGCTCAGTTGAATGCTAATGGGTTTTTGGACTACTGCCAGCGCTATGGTTCGTCTATCTTCGACGTATCCGAAACTCAATTACGGATTCCAAAGATGACGGTCGAATCAGCCCATGACATCGATCGGCAGTTGCAGGCCATTGTTCCGGATAGTCAACTGACTGAAAGAAGACTTTGGCGCGACAACAATCTGGCTCGTCTTGCCGGATTCAAGAATGACCTTAACCTCTGAGGTTTATGTCCTGATATTCGATGTTAATAAAACCCTCCCAATTATCTACAGTTTATATATATATATATATTCCGCATTTCCTTTGTCAAGGCTTCCACATGATAACAAATTACATACGGGCATACTCATAGTGAGCAGTTCCTACTAGCTATCAATATGACCGCAGATTAATTTTAAAATAAAACGAAAACATAAAGTCAAAAGTTAAAGAAGAAAATGAGTGTTACCTAGAGTTGACCCAGCAGTACCCAGGAGGGTAAGTACGCAGACAACAGACGGGACGAAAACCACCAACTAAAATCTTCTTCGACTATCCTTGCTAACTACGATCGAACAGAACAGTTTGCTAAACACGGAATCTCAGAGAGCTAAAATAGCTAACGGATGACGGACGACGGATGTCGGTTGCATATTTCTTGGCTAGGTATGCATGCTGTGTATGTATGATGGCAGCCATTTGGAAACGTAGCATAAACTCAAGATTCTGATTGGTTAGACGCGGCTGGAGCATCAGATTTGAAAACTCAACTTTGCACCATGTAAATCCCAGCCAGCATAGCAGCATGCTGCGCTATCTGCTTACAAATACGTGAGTGCGTGCGTGCTCATGCTGTTGTTGTTGGCTGTGTTTTTGATTGTGGATTAGTACTTACAATTATTACAACTTAATTAACGGCGTTGTTGGAGTTGGATGTGAATTTTACAAGAATTTGAAGACTCATTTGTCAGTACTGACAATAATACGAGGGTTCACTGCCTGCTGACATATGCCAAAATGAAGTCCAAAAATCTCAAGAAAACTGCTAAAATTAAACTCAAAGCAAAAACGGACATAGACGTCAGTCCGCCTAACCATGAACCGGAGCTGTGTTCTCCGAATAAACTTGAACCTAAGCCTGCGGTTGAAGATCATGAAAACTACTTGACCGTGGAGCCTAAGGATTTACCTGTAGCGGAGGCAAAGGACAGGTATGCAAATCACGAATTCAATAATATACGAAAACGAAAGCTATCACGTTCACGTATCACGTGTCACGCGGAGTACGGGTTATTGAAGATTATATTCAATATACTAAATACAGCCTAAGTTAATGAGAGTTATTAACACTGAATTGAATCTAAGAATATGTATTTTTGTTTATTTGTAGACTACTTGAAGAGATCCGACGTAATGCAGTACTAATTGTTTTGGGCGAAACAGCGTCTGGAAAGACGACGCAGATTCCACAGTATATTTTGGATGCTGGTTTGAACCAAGGCAAGACAATCGCCGTTACACAGGTATTTTAATGTCTAATTCATCATCTCCATCAATCCAGATTTGGCATTAGACGTATGACGTTAAATATATTTTAGCCAAGAAGAGTGGCAGCTATAAGCATTGCTAAGCGAGTAGCGTGGGAGAGAGATGATCAAGTCGGTAATACTGTTGGATACTCGGTGCGATTTGACGAGAAGACGTCAAAGAATACGCAGCTCAAGTACATGACTGATGGAATGTTGTTGCGTGAAGCCATGAGGGATCGACTCCTCAGTCAGTACTCATACGTGATTTTAGATGAAGCTCATGAACGGACTCTAAATACAGACGTGCTCTTGGGTATTCTCAAAGAGGCTCAGAAAGTACGTGGCTACTCGAAGAAGTCAAAAACAAGTCTCAAAATCATAATCATGAGTGCGACTATTGATGCGGATAATATGCAGTATTATTTTGACCAGTAAGACCAAGTTCCTGATATTTGATTCACTGGTATTGTGTGTGACAGTAATTGATAAATGTTTACTTAAATGAATTTTTCCAGCTCCAAAGTTGTGTACATTGAAGGCCGACAGCATCCGGTGAAAATCTATACTCCGCTCACGAAGCCAGACGAGCTTTTCTTCTCCACAATCTCTCTCATTATTAATTTTCACTGGAATTCGAGTCCAGAGTAAGTGAAACGTGAGGCTTTAGATTTTTGGTGCCAATGATTTAATTCCGTAGTGTGTGTTTCTGATCGCGGTTCGTCTTTCACAGAGATCACATCCTGGTATTCTTGACTGGTCAAGACGAAATTAAGGCGCTTGTTCATTACTTAAGAAGAATGCGTTTGACCAATTTGGAAGTCTTGCCTTTGTATGCTGCTCTTTCTCACGAAGCCCAACTCCGTGCAATCACAAAACCACTTGAAGGAGTTCGTCGTGTCATTGTGAGTACAAATATTGCCGAAACATCGTTGACCATTCCTGGAGTTCGAATTGTGATTGATTCAGGAGTTGTAAAAACAAAGTAAGCATATTTTCCCTATAATACAGAATAACTGTCTAATGTACAAATAACACTAATCGAAAGTCGTATGAACTATTCTTCTTATGCTTGTGAAGGGTTCATTACAATCAACTGGCTATTGACTCTCTGCAAATCGTGAAAGTTTCCAAGGCGCAAGCCATGCAGAGGGCAGGCCGAGCCGGTCGCGAAAAACCTGGAGAATGTTACCGGCTGTATACGAAGGATGAATATAATTCTATGCCTCCCTTCAATGTTCCTGAGATTTTAAGAAGTAATATTTCGGGTGTAATTCTTCATTTATTGAAGATCGGAATTGACAATCCTTCCTCATTCGATTGGTTGGATCCTCCACAGGAAGAGGTATGACTCAACACGAACTAATTGTCTTTTCGCTTACAAAAATTCTTAATATTCAGGTTCAGATTAACTTTTGAATATTCCGTAGGCGCTGTATGCTGGATCTCGTGAGTCTGTACGAACTGGGAGCTATTGTCAAGAATGAAGAGCCTCTGAAACTTACAAATCTTGGCAAAATAATGGCGGGAGCTCCACTGAGTCCCGAACATGCGAAAGTGCTCGTTACGTCACTGCGATTTTATTTGCTGGAGCCGGTAGCTTCGATTCTGGGAGTTTTGTCTTCGGACTCAATTTTCCAGGATTGCAAGCGATCTGTGGAAGTCGCTCGCGCCCGATTCTACTCACCAGAAGGAGATCTCATCACTTACCTCAACGTCTTGCGTGAATTTAGGCGTAGCAAGTCCAAAGTAATGATGTGCAAAGCTTACAAGTTCAACTTCCGGTGAGGATTATTTCAGTATTTCGGTATACTCAGACCATAGCATAGCAATAACTCACTAAACATTCGCGATTCTTTGTACAGAGCCTTGAGTTATGCTGTCAAAGTTCGAGCTCACCTCATTCAGTACTGCCTCAGTGTGTATCCCGACTATGAAGTGAAGATCCACAAGTCAGACAACCAGGATTTGAGTGAGGGCGTCCGGAAGCTCTTCTATCGCTGTTTGCCATCCAATATCGCCACATTGGAGAATGGGAATGTCTACAGAACACGTAGAACGGAGCGGGAGTGTCTTCAAGTCAACATTCATCCCTCTTCAGCGTTGATGAATAAAAAAGCAAAGACTTTACATTTTACGGAAGTCACTCAGCTCGCAGCGGGTAAACATTACATCAATCATATAAGTCTCATTGATTCCACGTGGCTCAACCTTCCCCGTCTTTAAAGGAACGGATTTCCTTATTTCTTACTTTTGCATGACTTAGTTCAGTTGAAATACCTATTTTGTACCTAGTACAATAGAAATAAGTATGCCACCAAACCAGTTGAGTTCATATTAATATTTACAAAGTATATTTATTCTAAACTAAATTGACCAAAGAAGTTGACTGTACAACAGATTCTCATTATTGTGTGACTTCAGTATATACTTTCGTTAGTATAATTTAGATCTAACCATAAGTACTACAACTCAAGTAATAAAAATGAGTTTAAAAAAGCACACAGACGTATAGTAATTTACTAATTATAAGATAACCAAGGCATAATCATTGTCATGATCTGATCTGTTCGCGAAACTAGCAACTTGTGATGGAATAATAATGGATACCCGGACCGATTGATGACTGATATAAATAAATAGCATCTGATGTCGGGGTGGCCTGTATCTTTGGATAGCACACGATCAAGATATAGATATGAAGGGCGTGGATCTTAAAGCTCCGTCGTAAATACAATGCAAAGGCGATTCAACTCGTCGCAATTACTATAATTATTACAGTTTGCAGCAATCCACTCCCTGGAGTAGTTAATTACCCTTGGCTTCGATTATTCATCTCTTTTGTTCCAAATTAGAAATCATAAAGAACGTTTTTATGTTATTTGAACACTAAATAAATGCTTTATTCTTTATACCTTGTTTCGAGGTTTTTCATTTAAATTAGTTGTATTTACATAGCAAGAAATGCAATAGTAAGGAATTTGTAAAAACTACAGTCGTGAACAAGGTTATCGTGTGCGATCCAATAAAACAACGTCAGCCCGGGGAGATGGCGATACTATTTATCAGATTTATGATCAGTTTGTGATGTTGAAGAGCCAGGGTTTACACGTTTCGTTTGATCCAGAATTTTCTTTTGATGATTTAGTTGAGGAAATAATTTCCCAGACTTCTCCAGTGCTGTGGCTGCCGCACACATTTCTGCATCTTGAATACTATGACCTACATTTACAAGAAAGGAAGGCATGTTACACAAGGTTCATTGTTTTTATTGTCTGTCTGTGGTACAAATAATGAGAAGGAGCACAACCAACACGTACCGCCGCCACAGGCGAGTCGACGACCACGAAAGTAAACAGCAACAATGTAGATCCTAGTGTTAGTTGGTCCCTGGCATTCGATCACTTTGTAAACTGGAATATCAGGCTCTCTTCCATTCATGGCCCTCAAAGTCAAACAGCATTGTTGTAACTTGGACTTTGGATCATTCCATTCTTGCTTGACAATGGAATCGGTTAGTCTGCACGGAACCAAGAATTACAAATGGATGAGCAAACCCAATTGACAAATCAGGAATTTAAAACTGACACAACCGGACTCACCTTGGAATGAAGCAGATTTTACAGAATGCAATACAATGGTTGAGTCCTTTGTCGATGTACAAGGCTCCTAAAAAGGCTTCCAATAAATCAGCACGATCTTTTGTCTTCATTTTCTCAGGTTTGTTATCCAGCCTCAGGGAATACTTCGTCATGTTCAAGTCATCACAGACAAGTGATTGCGTTCGATTATTAACTAGTGAACTTCGAAGGAGCTAATGGAAAGAATAATCAAAGAGTTACAAGTATAAATGTCCCGTTATTTAAAGAATTTGACGTTTATCAAGCATCCAAGCGGGTAAAACGCTGTCTTACCGATAAATGTCCTTCGTGGTGGTCAGGAAAAAATCGATACAAGTATTCAGAAGAAATCAGTTGGAGAACAGTGTCACCAAGGAATTCTAGACGCTGATTAGATCCTCTGTAATATCGAAGAAATACACTGGATGAGTTGCACTGCAGAAAGATCAGTTATTAATCACTTCAGAAATCCTTACTCGGCTAGTACGGTGTATCCCATATTTCTGTCCGTGAAAGCTCTGGCTAAAAGTCTTATGTGCGTGAATTCTACTCCAATACTTTCTTCAAATTTTTGTAAGTCTTGTAAGGCTATAAACTTTTCAATCAAGTGGCGATCCCCGTCTGGAAATTTACTCTGCAGAGGATGCTTGGGATAGTTCTTCCAAGCGTCTCGTAAATTAGAATCGTCAGCAAACAGAGTATTTCCGAACACCCGGTCCGCTTCCTGGCAGAAAAGGAAGTATGCGACGACTAATTAATATCATACCGGACAAAGATTTAAGGAATAATTTGATAACTTATGTCACTAACCGTTATTCCTCCATCAAGAAAGATAGCACCCATCAGGGCTTCCAAGCAATTGGCCATCGCATGGCGCAGCTCCGAGTCATGACACAAATCACTTCCATGAGCGTACAGGAGGAATTGGTCTAACTGTAAGGTCTACATAAGGAATTCAATAGTAAGAAAAATATTTGCATAATTCAACTATTCATGGATACCAACTGCTGCGTTGTGCATTGTGCATGTATACCTGTGCAAGAACAGCCAAATGTTGGTTCTGAACAATTGCGGCTCGGTATGTGGCCAGTCCACCTTCCTCGAGATCAGGAAACAGATGGAATAGGTGAATCGAAGTCACGAACTCTACCACAGCATCTCCGAGGAATTCCAATCTTTCGTTGTGAGTAATCTCAGATTTAGTTTCACACGATTCACCAAACCTAAACATCAAGAGTATATTGTAAATTTTTGGTTAGAGATATTACAATGTTTATTAGCAATATATTACTAGTACAAGGATAGATGTGTCCATTTAACTTAATCTAATTCGGAAAGACATAAGCGTCGACTGTCGAGCTATAGCCTTTATTCGATTACGATTAAGGGAAAATAGAATCCCGTACAAAACTGTAGCTACTCTACTCAGTAAATATGTGTCTCCGCTGGGCTTCGCCAAAATAAACAATCATAAACCATCGTCCATCGAGATCAAAAACAACTTACTTTGCCATTATATTAATCAGTGTATTGATCCCTCGCTTCCGCGTGAACGCATAGTGAATTTTCCGATCTCCATATTCCGGTTGGCGAATGCCGCAATTCGTCAAGGCGTTTCGGGCATGATCAGGATTGGTGCCGAAATTCTCCCGGTACGAAGGATGAGTGAGAGCGAGTTGGAGCAAGTACGGTGTTTTGAAATGATATTCCATTCGTTTCTCGAGGTGAGAAAGACTTTTGTGAAATCTTAGATGTCCAATTAGAACGGGAATGAGCATGGCATGCTAAATATATTAACACAGAATTAGCAGGTATTAATTAACAAATAATATACTTATTGTTAGCTACACATTCTTAGAATAGGTTAAATAGAGTAGCCGAATTACCTGGACAATGTCACAGCAGAGTCCAGTACTTCGGAATCCTTTGGAGGAAACTGCAACCGTCACATCCCGTTTCATCGAAGACGCAGTTCTCATCTCCTGAAGCTTTTGTTCCTTCATAATCAGTTTTCTTTTGTCATTCGCTGAAGGCTTAGACATATTTGACAACAAATGACGGTACTTGACATATCGTCTCCAAGCTCGTTGATATCCCGTATTACCCGCATATGAAAGTTGAGGTGGACGAATCCCGAAGTGAACAATAAGTGGAAACGGTATACCATCTTCAGTAGCTGAAAGGATATATTTAAATTCATGATGTATTCCAATTCCAGCAAGTTTAACTATATAGATATTTAAGGTAAAATTAGCTTACGTTGCTCATGACCGCTCACATCTCTATCAATTTGATCGACACGAATAGCTGCCGGCTTCATACCCCACTTGGTAACAATTGTACCCTTATGAATATCGGCAACGGTTTGCCATTGCTTCTGCTCTATTGTGTACAGCTCACTCAAATCTTCTTCCCGTAGAAGCTCCTTGTCGCTGCTTATCAAGTGAATAAGCACCTGAAAAGAACCGTGAATCATAATTATGTAATTCAACAAATTTTAGGTTTAGGATTCAAACGCTTACGCGACTCATTGACAAAATTTCTTTTCCATTATCAGGAAGCGGACGAACAAATCTGGGAAGAATATGAAAACTAGGGCAGCTCTCCGGATCATCTATTCCAAACTTGAGGTCCACTAATTCCAGCACTTCTCGAAATAAATAATTCTGAAACAGGTCCAGCTCTCGAACACAGAATGACTCGACTCGAAACTTCTTGTCAGAGTCCCAGTCAGCTTCCACAGTGACGTCATAGCGAATATTGAAACGGATCACAGAACATGGCGGCAGTTGAGTTAGATCGATTTCGTGATGTGAGAGCAAAGAAAAGCCTTCAAAGACGAAGTCGTGACCATCATGCTTGATCACGGTTGGTTTGTTCACAAGGAAATTATTGAGCGGAGAAACAGTGACGCGGTAGTGAAAAAGTCTACCCGGATTATTAGAATATGGCTTGCATTGTTCAATTCTCGTTTCGCCAGGATAGAAACCGTGCCGGATACCGCACCTTCTTGCCTTAGCACTGCAGCGACAGACTGGTCCATCATTCATGAGACCTGGATCGTTGTGCCAGAGCTCCTGGTGAAGTCTACGAGGATGTAGCCTTCGTCGTGAAAGCTCGTCATTCGATTTATCGCTGCGGGTTGGGCCAGAGTCATCGTCTGAAGAATCACTGGAAGATGAGCCAGTCTCACCAGACTCCACTTCGTCTTCAGCCTTTTCCTCCGCAATAAGCTCAGCCATTTTCGCTGCACCCAATGCCTCAGCTTCAAGACGAAGCGCTTGCGGTTTCTCAACAAGTTTCTGAGAAAATTTCTCACAGGTTTTTGTAGTTAGGTCAGTACCGACCATTTCCCTGTAAACCGTAATTGTGATTACTAAACTATTTTATTTTCTAATTTTGTAAGCAATAAACTTGATTTCCGATTAAACTGAACTCACCCCGAAGAGTTTCTATCGTAGTAAAGATCATCAGGAGCAGATCTAATCCAAGCCGGTATTGCTTCCGCTTCATCCACCTCATCATCCTTTAGAAAGGCGAGACGGTATTCGACCTGGCCCTTGGTCGTGCTTGTAGGAACCAACTGATTATCGGTACGTTCTGAGCCCAAAGGCGGGCGAGCTGCCTTCCCGGGCAGGCCAAGGCCATGGAACACAACACTGCTGGGACCACCAGGGCGAGAGTCAGGGCGTGCTCGCCCGTCTTCGTTACCTTGATCCTTTAGTCTTCCATTTCGTACGTCGGATCTTTCGCGAGGCCGTTCAGATTCCTGTCGTCTATCCCGTGAGCGTGATATACTGCGAGGTATATGATGGGATCCTCCTTTTGCACTTGACGTGCTGGGACTTCGACTTCGCTTTCGCTTCTTGTCCGAACAAGACTCCAGTCTTACGGAATCACTTCTTCTCGAACCCATTCTTCTCGAGTCAGGAGAATACCTTCGTGAAGATGTACAATGAGAATGACTGCTTCTTGAATCGGGAGCACAATTTCCGTTTCTTGAGGTTGAACTAGAGGATCCATTGTAATTTCTTGTGTGGTAGTCGTCGAAGGAATCCGGTTTCCTAACATCTCTGCTTCGAGAGGATCTACTGAGTGAATGTGAACTTCTCTCTGATGATCGGTAGTCTTTTGATCTGGACGATGAACTAGTGTAAGAAGAGGACGAGGAATAACTCCTTGACTCCGGGTATTCCGACCTGCTCCGGGAAATTCCTCTTCGTTCCCTCGAAGATGGTGAGCGAGAGTAACGTCGACTTTCTCGAACGCTGTCACGCGGCTTGGAACTATACCTTTCTCGGTCATGTTCTCCGTTGGCATGAGGTCGTTTCAGAGAATTACACCAGGCATAAATTTCGTCAGGATTGTTTGGATTAGGCACGAACGGAAGCGGAGAGGGTCCTGCTCCAGGAGCACCCAGATTAAATGCCGGCTGAAGTGGGACTGGCGCGGGAGGTCGAGCTTGATTCCAGTTGTTGGCCATGGGCTGACCCGAATTGCAGCGTAGCATGTCCATAACGAAGCGGACACACGAGAACGATCAACGATTGTCTAGGGGCCACAGCAATACATGAGATAATTATATAATAGCATGGTATCACAGTTGACAGCAAATTCTGAACACAGCAACTGACGTCTGCTGAGCTAAACTGAGGACAACTTGAATATCACAGACGTTCCTATGATGTACTAGGCTCGTACTAGTCCATTTCCGCTCACAAATAACACAGAGATGCATTTGAAGTCCTGAACGATCATGAACACGAAAGAGATTAGAGCTTCAGTTATCAATTTTGCATAGCTTGCAGGTATTCGATTTTCAAAGGGCACAAGAAGCAGGAACAAGAAGTCTTTCTGCGTTCCGATGTCCGAGAGATAGGCTAACACCAGAAAAGAGCCCTTCCCTTCCCGTCCAGTTGACCGTGCATCCAGTTCCTATAATTGACAACTTACGGATAACATAAATGTAGGGATGGAGATACGCTAATGTGATGCACGGGAGACAGGGCAACAAGGTCAAAGAGTCAAGAGGGAGGGTCACGGACAAAAAAGGTCAAAGGTAGCACAGTGACCACTCACTACTCTTGATCGCGAGGGACAAGGGGATGTGCACTTAAAAACTGAACTGTGAAGGCAATACCCGCCGAAAGGACCATCCGACCATGCCACACCAGAAAACGTGCTTCTGTCCAGCATACAGTCTTCAGTAATGCGGCAAGAGGCTTCTCACAACCACAAAGCCCAGGCTGATGTCTACTGATGAGTACGAACCACACATACAATATACACTTACTTCTAATGCTGACTAAACTATTGTAGAAATAATAGGGTATGTAGACTTCGCAAATTATTGTTTCAAAAATAAGAGTTTCACCGTGTATGTGCTTATTGTTAAGAAGTTTTATTAATATTGAACCTGCCGCAGGAATTAACTTTTCCAGGTAAGAATACTTTTTATTTTTCCACCAAACGGCGTCGAGCTTTGACAAAAATTGCTCCGTGCTGTTTGCATGAACAAAATAAATAATTCTTTTTCTCAGTCTACTCACGCCAGCAACTTTCATTACTTGCTCTGCAGCAACAAAAAAAAATCGATCTGAATATATGAACATGAACTAACTAAACAGTGTACAAAATATGTTGATTTATAATGCATTGTTCTCATAAATTTCAATTCCTCGCTCACCTAATAATATCAAATTCCGAATTTCCCTGAGGCCCTGACTACGCTCAAAATGTATTTGACAAAAGCACACCTTTAAAATAATTCATAAGTTATATTATTCAAATTATATAGTTTTGATTATTTTTGTATTTGTACTAATTTAAGAAAGCTTTTTTTTATTCGCGGATAGTTGCCATTTTTTCAGTGATTTAATATAAATAACCATTAAGCCATTTAAGTACTGAACAATTGATATGATTTCAGACGTATATTTAATACCTCTGCCTAAACTACATATCTTACAATTTTCATCTATTTTTAAACTTATTTGGAATTTAGATTTTTACTATCCTCGTTGCACAAGCTGTAAATTTCATCATTGATCTTTATATATTGTAGAATCCAAAATTACATTTTAATCATAGGGCCTCTAAAAATTAAATCACCACTGCGCTTACGTGTTTTACGAATTTTAGCATGAATTTTTCAGACACTTTTACGTTCAGGAAAGACGTGAAAGATAAAATTGAAATAAGGATTCGTAGCATATCCTTCTCATGCCTTGAGATATTCTTTGAATTATATGAATATCCATTCTAGTACATACATATACATAGCATAATATTTTCACAAAAATTTTGTCACTATTGTTTTAAATAGTCTTTGAGCATTCGTCCTTACTGTAATAAACGAATTAACAGAAGACGATTATCTGAACCGCAGGTATTAAATTCTCTACATAAAACGAGATTTATTTTTTTCCCGAAACGGCGTCGAGCTTAACAAAATTTCTCCATGCACTTTACATGCCTCCGTATTTCTTTTGTCTGCTCCAGTCTCTCCGCTGCTCGTGGTAAGCAAATAGCGTTACCTAATTCCTTTGGAAGACCGTTAATTCTTCAAATTAAAAAATATGCATGATAAAATCCAATCTATTCTATATGTTTTGAAAAAGTTTAAGTGAGCATTTGTCAAAATGTAAAAAACGGTCTCAGAATTTTTTTTTGTAGCATTTTCAGGATTAAATCTTGAAGTTTTACTGACACATTTCAGGGGTCTCACGCCGAGCGGATTCAGCCATTCTTAATGCTGGAATCAACAACCATTCAGCCAGGTTTGAATACTAAATTCTTGATTGTAAATTGTTTTTGAGATACTAGAATTTAAAAGAAAATTCAAAATGGAAAAAATACTCCGAAGCGTGAGAACTTCGTAGGCTTCAATAGCACGTCTTTAATCAAGTATTTGTAATTCAGTTCATCCGTAGTACACAATATGTATAATTTAGAGGCACTAGAACAACAAGCGTCTATATCTGTCTGCAAATAGCCGAGCCTAGCAATAAATACTTACGTAGGTATCACAAAAGTGAAACTGCAAACAGATTACAAGTAACGACAACAATACGAAATGATGATTTGTCCTTTGTGACACTTTACATCCAGCATGAATAATATTTAGCATTTAAATAGGCAGGTATTGATTTGGCGGTGAATAGTTGGTTCAGTTTACGAAGCGATAATAGTCTCGACACTTATTAGAGGAACGAAATTCTATAACTGGTAACTATCAATCTCAATCGGGAATTTGAAGATCAGCCATTGGTTTATCCACGGACATCGTTCTAGTCTTTCCGGCTGGTAGGGATTTGGAATTTCGTTGCGTACGCCCAGCCAGTGGAATGGTCACAGCGTCCTTTTCGTTGCTGGTTCACTGGATGAGGGATAGCGGAATAATGGAATGCCTAATGCCTGATATGTCATGGTTGATTGTTGCTGGGGTCAGTGATAATACTATTAGGATTGTTCAGGTCTGCATTTCGTGCTAGGTTGAGCTTCTCGACCCATTTCAGAGCGTCGTCCTTGCAGGGTGCACAGAAGAAGAAGCACTTGCGACCATGGCCGTGAGCAATTCGAAACGTCCGATCCCGCTCCGTGGCCGGAAGGGTAATAATATCAGCCTTGGACAGCTCTTCAGCCATTTGGATGTTCATGCCGGGTATCGGTGTTGCCGTCATTGCCTGCTCATAGTAAATGCAAGATGTTACTTTATTTCCCGGTCATGCGCCTATCGTTTTTTTTAATCCTAAAAATTAATTACCCGGTCATCCGTTTCCTTGGCGTAGCAATACAAAACAAAGTCGCTTCGGAGAGCAAACCAGCGTAACGTCCACTCCTTCTTACCACGCAGTCTGAGGTTGAGGTATCCGTTCAGCACTGCTGGTACGCTTGCAGGAACCTTCAAGAGCGAAATTAAGAATTAGCACAGAAATCATTTTAATAATTACTTCAGGCATCCATCATGTTCTTAATGCTTACGTCTAGAACCCCGTGTACTGTTTCTGGGGATTCATCTGGAGACGAAGGGTTCGAAAGCAGGCTGCGTCTCTTTTCGGCTTCCTTGCCCTGCAGAATAATTTTGCACTTTTCGCAAACTCGGCTTAGCTTTCCGTTCGCATACTGCATGGGGACTTTGGCATTGGAGCATTTGGCACAGATCACCTAGCGGGGAAAATGACAAGGTAAACTTTCTAGTTTCGGATCGGAGGCCTAGCATTTGTAAAGTTCATTGAAATTCTTAAATGACTCACAATTCCACAAGCATGACAATGATGTCGTCGTTTCATAATTGTGAAAGCACCGTCACACTCCATGCACTTTGAGACAGAGTCGCTTTTGATTTTGGCCGGCTCCTTGACGCCCAGGTCATCTTCGGATAAACTGTCTGAACCGAGTCGGAGGGACGACTTCCGTTTCATCAAGTCCATTCTTGCGTTGTACATGGCTTCCATCCAGGCTCGTTTCTCGTCTTCACGCCTAAATAAACAGTCGTTCAATTGATTACCACGGAGTATAAATCGAAGTAGTCGGTAGACCGGAACTTACTCTGTGTACAGCTCAATTCGTTTATGATCATCCTGAATGTAGAAAGTATTCAGGACTTCGAGGTCATCTCCTTCCGAAATGGTCATTTCTCCCACTTCCAACTTGGCACGGAGTTGGTACTGTTGACCGGAGCGGAGGTAGTTATTCCGAATTGAACAGAGCAGAACCATGTCACTAAACTGAAAAGAAAGTCAGGTAAGATTTACAACCGGATTTTTAAAATTGACAAAGTTTTCAATGAATTTCTCAGATACCAGAAACAGGTATCGTTCTTGATTATCCGAACTTCGGGCAGAGATTTTGGAAATTTTCCCTTCCTTCAGTAGCATTCGAGTAGGGCTCACGAGATCCATGACCCCTTTAATTTTTTCCTGTGCTTCTAATAGCTTTTTAAATCCGTCAATTCGTCGCATGGCTTCGTTCGCATGTTCTGCCGCTTTTGATACAATTAACAGGGCTTCTGTACAATCAATAAATTATTACGGTTTAATAACTCATATTTCGAAAAAAACAAAGATTTAAATTCCAAGCTTACGTTCCGTATCCTTTCTATCTCCCGAATCTTCTGAAAGACGCTTCAAATAAGCCTCGAGTAGCATTCGGTAGCGCGGTATTCGTTGTATTGGGACGATGAGATGATGCGTGATTGGTAAGTTGGTGCACTCTTCCATGGCCTGCATTAGTCAATTCGTAAAGTTAAAACGAGATTCGAACACTAATGACATGAGGAAAATGCTTAAACCTGCTCACCTGAATGTCTTCAATAATCTTTGCAAATCTTGGATTCTTGACACGGTAGACATTGATAAGGTTGATTGAGTTATCAAAGTTTTGAACATATTCAGAATACATTTTTAGAAACGGTGCGGACTCCTTCATAATATCTCCTATACAAATCAACGACGAAGGATTACGTCAGTAAGTTGATTGAAAATAACGATGAAAAACTTCATTAAAACAACAACGAATCTTTGCGTACCTATTCGTGGATCATCTTCCCATCTTTCTAGTCTCATTTCCAGTCTTGGGAGTAAATGATCGTGATGGAACTGATAGAGGGACTTAATGTTACAGAACATTTGTGTGATGGTTTCTGGTGGGAACATTTGCTGGACGCGGTTCTCTTGGGCGACGCGGAACTGAAAGATTTGATCGATCAGCTCCAGAATCTTGACGTAGGACCTTTCTGTGGTCAACAGTTCTTGAGCAACTTTGAAGGATCTTTTATGCTCGGGTGTTTTGGGGCCTTCGTGTTCAACTGGCCCAATGTCTCTGCGTTAAATAATACGAGTTAATTATATAAATTACCTTCACATTGCTACGCGTAGTCAAAATCAGTAAAATGCCTTACTTTTCATTCAATATCTCGAGCGTATCCAATTCCGATGGGCCCACTGAACTGATGTCATCTTCCGAGGGCTCATACGGAGGTTTGTCCATTATTGAAAGTCGGTTGTCGTAAGCCAGTCTCGGCTTCGTTTGAAACGCTATGCCACGTTTCACCACAAATGACCTTTGGTCATCGTCGTCTTCATCTTCTTCGGACTCTGACTCAGAAGCACCGTAGGACTGGCGAAGACATACTCTTTGGTCCTGGTATGCTGCTGCCCTGTTAAAGTAAACAAGTTTATCAATAAGAGACGCCAAAGCTTCGGTAGAGCATGTAATTTTCAACAAACCCTTCGTTTTGGAATTGAATTTAAATCGGAAAAATTCCAAAAGCGGCAAAGTTCTTACATTATTTTCTGTTGCATAGCAAAATGCTGAGGGTAAAGGCTTTTTGAAAGGAGCTTAATGCATACTTTAAGCCTAGTCTCTGAGAACTTCCATAATCCCTTCTCGCCTTTTGATAACGTTAATTCATTTGATGTAATTTACCGATAGGTATAGAACTTTTCCAGTTGATTATAATTACCTGAAGGCACCGTTGCAGGACTCAAATACTGCATGCTGGGACTGAGAAGCACTGAAGCTCACTTTGGTCTTTGACTTGAGGTCTGTGGACAAATCCCAGGTATTCCGGTTATCTTTCAAGTTGAGTGGCATTCCCATGGAAGTGATGTTATCTGTCCAGAGCGGCCCTTCGAAGTTGCGGAAGGTGAAGGGAGCTCTGCGAAAGGGAGACGGGAGAAGGGAGAGGTCAACGGTGGGACTATTCGCCACAACCATCTCCCCACCCCCTCCGCTCAAGGACCCCGAAGAAGTCGACGTGGGGAACCCGGATGAAGACGAGAAACTCCGCGTGACGCCCATAGCTGCGGAGGACGAGGAACTACCACTGATCGTCGTTTTGGTGGCCGTAATCTTTTGATTGCCCTTCAGAAGGCCACGATTTCGAAGCTCTTCGAGAATGGATTCGGGGATCTCCTCCGTTCCTCCGCTACTGCTCATACTGGCCGTGATGGACGAGGACTTGGATCCCGCAAACTGAGTCCGAGACATTCCGTCCATGGAACTGCTCGACACCATTTCTACACCACTGCCACCGTTTCGGAACTGAGAAAAAGCGGAGGACTGGTCGAAACTCAGACTAGGAAAAGCTTGTGCTCGCATCTCCATTTTCTTTCTCATGAGGTCAGCGAGGTCAGACGGGTCTTGGAGCTGTCCGCCTGAACTGCTCTGCATCTCCATTATCACCGGAAAACCTCCCTGAAAATAGAGACACAATAATTCATATTAGTTTCAGCTATTGTCCGACAGTTCTGGTTAAGCTATTAACGAAGCAGTGAAGGAAATGGCCGATTTCTAGTGCGAATAGCGAAAAACGATGGCCAAAACTGGTATTTCGAGGACTGTAAGAGATAATACTGGCACTCACTTGAGTTGTGACTTTGTTGGAGGACATGCGAACGTTCTGAACTTGAGTCTGGAGCACTCGGGTGCTCACTGTGCTGCTGATGCTTTGATTCTGTCGCTCGACGCGGAACATGCTCCCCATCCCATTGCTGAACAAACTCGGCTCCTCATCCATTTCCATTAAGCCACTACTTGAGCTCCTGATGATCCCTCCGCCTTCTGTGAGCCAACAAAATAGCACATTGCTTAAATTCCAACATAAAATTAGAAATCAAATCACTGTTCGTTCACCGCATGTACCAGTACTAGGAATAACGAATAACTATTGCTTTCCGAGAAATGAGGCACACAATGACAGACTGCTACGCCCCTTCCCACCCACCGTCCTGGCCAGATAGTCGTAGATAGAGACAAATATTAGCTAGTGCCAAAAAATATAAACTAATTCTCACACCGCCAAGTTGACTTGCCAAACCGAAGAAACGAAGCGTGTAACGTAACACCGGGAGAAAGACACCCGTCTTTGTCAATTAAAAATCTGTAAAATGAATGCCTGTGGAATTCTTGATTTACGGCCTTGCGATGACGGATAATAAGAGCTTCGTAAACAGGGAAATCCGGTGATACGGCTACGCGGAATTAAGGCGTTGAGCACTCTGACGCCACTTGACAAATCCGTGACATAATTCACCACGAATTAAATAAAAATATTATGTCTTTCTCGGGAGTTAGCAAGACAACTCCATTTCAGAAAGTCAGGAAAAATGCATTCGAAGCAAGAACAGTCTAACACGCCAACCCGCTTTTTCAACTGTTTAGAACAATAGAACACAATCCACAAAAGCCGTTCAGCTCAGCTTTGCACTCCAAGTCTTATTTTACCGGTAGAAACGGGACAGTAGTTGTTCAATAAACCTGAAATGGCATTGTATGTAAATGTTTAGCGAAGTTTCCGAACTAAATTTACACTTTAGAAATCGTTCTTTCAACCGTTCAAGGCAATAATACGGCCATTAAACTAATTAAACCGTACACATGGTCGTAAAGTGGCAAATATTAGCATAAGTGCCCGAATTTTCAAACCTGGCATCTGCCTGCAAACTTAAACCGACGAGCCTATAGCACTAATTTTTATTGCTTTACTGATGCGAGAAAATGCACAGTAGCGTAGCGTCTGTCTGTACTCACCCCGACTCAATAATTGACGGGCTTTACAAATATGAAGCTCCTCGTACAATTAATAGATACCGGCCTCAATGTCAAACTAATTTACTTTTGAAATAGAGTTAAACTACATATAGCCCTGTCATGAGCACTACTACTAATATGAAATGAAGCGTCCTCCTTAAAACAGACGATGACGACCTGCTTCGTTTAATAATCTGCAAAGTGTGTACTTTGGGTACTGGTACGTACTGGGTATTTCACATTCAGGTTTCACAGGAAAGAGATATGACCTAATCCTTCAAAAATTCTATTTAACACTAAAATGCATTGGCGTCCTGTCATCTATAGTCACAATGACTGTCACACTCTGAATACTTTGGCACTGCCGTTGTTTTGTATCATTTACATGCGACGACATTACCGGTCTACAGCTAATGAGGCCTTCTACGGCGGAGGAAATATCCAACAGGTATCAGACGGGCACAATGGTGAACGACCCTGGAAACTATTTATTTGTCCAGCATGGGACGAGATAACCAAGCCAGCTAATTGCCCTGGCCTCAATCACAATCACCACTCACAATTCGTGTAATCGCTTCAATTTAATACTGAATTAACACAAGGCTTGCAGACAGTACTGCACTGGTCAATATGAGATATGACATATGACCATGTAAAACCGCTGGCGAAGCCACAATGAGTCCTGGAAATCAGAAATAACTGCGCCCCTACTGTGTCTATTTAGGTCGAAGCTGAAACTGCTTATTGCTACTGCAAAAACACTGCGGTAACTTGTGAGAGTGAAGGTCAGAAGGGTTAAGGCCTAAGATTCAGGGGTTGGGCTTGGCTTCGCGTCGTAAGTAATCTGTAAATGTCCAGCGTCAAGCCTAGAATGACGTCAGAACGAGATGAGGAAGTGCGGCTGGATCGTGAAACACGCAATGGATCAATTTATAAATCGACTTATAATTTCACTAAAATTCCAGGTTGTGGGCTTGAGTTAATTGCTCGTAAACAAGGCTTACCCTTTGTTGAATATTCCTGATTTAGTATATGCACGAATTGAACACTTGCACGCGAATTTGAAGCGGTCAAACTTTAATGATCCTGATGAAGAGCCGCTTGACTCCTATCGACTCGACAGACAATTTACAACTAATTGTGAGGCAGTGTTAATTCAACTGAAGCTCTGACTATCCTCACTCACTTTATTTCTGCCTATGAGTCATATCCGAAGCATTATTAGGCTGCTATGCTGGGAGTACTGGCTGAGTACATTGATATTATGCTTCATGCTTTGCACAGAACAGACTTACATATACATCATATTTCAGACAATAGCTCAATGCAATAAAAAATACCCCGAGTCCTATCTCGAAAAAGAGTTACGTAATGCTGAATACTAAGCAAGCTTCATCTCTTCATGCCGTTTATATTTTTTGTGGCGTCTCTGACTGGAATATCTGTAGACCTCCAGCCATTGCACAGTACGTTTTTTTGGATTCTGAAGTCCGGAAATTATTCTCGCGCTAGTTCAGGCTTGCTGGGAATGCGGCAAGTGACCATACACAAACTACGCAAAATCC
>VNWX01000383.1:0-23147 GCA_009869905.1 Ceratophysella communis | reverse complement strand
ACTCCCAGGCTCAAATCTATAGTCCTAAGGACGTTCGGGATCTCGTGCTATACGCTCGACTGCGTGGAGTCAAGATTCTTCCTGAGCTCGATGCTCCAGCACATGCTGGTAAAGCATGATCCTTGAATAAATTTGTTAGTTCCAGCATTTGCATGAATCCCCTTGTTTTGCCGTTCTGACAGGAAACGGATGGCAATGGGGACCACTGGAAGGCCTGGGAGAACTGGCGCTGTGCATCAATGCTGAGCCATGGCGGCAATACTGCGGTCAGCCGCCATGCGGACAACTCAATCCTTTGAATAGATTCACGTACATTGTGCTGGGAGAGATCTACAAGGACTTGTTAGAACTGTTCGACCAAGATTTGTTCCACATGGGCGGAGATGAGATATTCTTCAACTGCTGGGTCCACAACCAGGAAATCCAGGCTTGGCAACGGAACAGGTCTTCCTACGACCTCATGGACCTCTGGGGACACTTTCAGGATACCGGTATGCTCGTGGTCACGCGAATTGCGAAACATGCCCAACTTACGAGATATTCACAAATTCATCCGTGTTTCAAATTTAGCCTTCCAAAAGCTGAAAGAGGCCAACGGTGGAAAATACGTGAGTCCGATCGTTTGGAGTTCCGACATGACCTCCCGTGGTCGAATTCATCTTAACCCCAAGGATTACATTCTTCAGCTATGGACCAGTTGTAAGAGAGCGCGATCCACTTTCCGCATTCCAACTGCTTCATTTTCAGTGACCTTTGATTTTGCCTTTAGCCACTCACTACGACGTGAAAGAAATTTTGAAAGAAAAATACCGCGTCATTTTCTCGAACGTGGATTCGACGTACTTGGACCATGGTTTCGGGACCTGGTTAGGCAGAGATCATATGTGGCAAATTAAAACATGGCAGGACTTGTACGACAATGATTTGAAGCGAATCGTCGAATTTCACATGGGGGCTGAAGGGGCTAAAGAAGTGTTACGAGATGGGCAAGTGCTCGGAGGAGAGGCGACGCTATGGTCAGAAAAGGTAGCTTCAGCTTGGTTTCATGCCTTGTAATTCGATCTGACGCCGTGATTGGTTTTCAGGTGGATGAGCACAATATGGAGATGAAAACATGGCCACGAAGTGCAGCCTTTGCCGAACGCCTATGGTCACATCCCTTAAATCGAACGGAAGCTGTTTACGCTCGCTTGCTGCATCACCGCGAAAGAATGGTTCGGCGAGGAATCCACGCTGATCGGCTTCAGCCAGAGTCCTGTCATCAAATCACAGGCTTCTGCATTGACCCTTACAGTGCCATCTGAAACGAGGGTCTGTCTCCAGTGTTGCAACGCGCTGGAGGCAGGTCCAGCAACAGCCATCTCCAAATTCTAGGTCTCATCGCCTTTCCAGCATTTGCACTTCTGACACAATACAGAGTATAGTATACGCATAATTTTTATGTACCCAAGTTAAGCTCGTTTTAAGCTTCGTCGCAGATGAAAACACGCATAATTTAGATGAAATTTTTAATTAAATGCATCGGTACATGCTCAATGCACATAGTACAGTGTACCATTTACTTGAAATAGATGTACAAGGAGAAAGTTTTGGTAATGGCAATGTTGCCCAGTCGACACCCGTATTCTGTATTAAAATAATTCATGATGTCATATAATAAATTTTGAAATTCAAAAGTGTCTCGGAAGCCGAACAGGAAAACTGTTAAGTTTGCAGCTTTCAGCTTTTTAGCGAATCGCGTTGAATATTTGCGAAAAATGGTGATTATTCGAATGAATCAGCTTTGCGTCTTCGTTATCTGTGGTATTTGTACAGTCGTTCTTGGAAGCGAAACTAAAAGTCGCTCCGAAGCTCCAAACCCAATTATCATGGCCGGTCATATTGGTCATCCTTGCAGACCAATAACCAAAGTGATCCTAGGTAAGAATTGTGAAACTGACGATCAGTATAAATTCAGAGCCCTCGTTTTTGTATTCATTCCAGAAAATACAATGATGTTACTTAGTATTCTTGAATTGCAGAGCCTTGTCTGAAAAAATTTTCTAAATGCTCCGGAGCAACGGGAGGAACGTGTGTTTGCAACGAGGGATTTCGTGCGAAGTATTTCTTTCCAGCAAAACATTTCTTGGAAGCGAAACTAAAAGTCGCTCCGAAGCTCCAAACCCAATTATCATGGCCGGTCATATCGGTCATCCTTGCAGACCAATAACCAAAGTGATCCTAGGTAAGAATTGTGAAACTGACGATCAGTATAAATTCAGAGCCCTCGTTTTTGTATTCATTCCGGAAAATACAATTGTGTTACTTAGTATTCTTGAATTGCAGAGCCTTGTCTGAAAGAATTTAGTAAATGCTCGGGAGCAACGGGAGGAACGTGTGTTTGCAACGAGGGATTTCGTGCGAAGTATTTCTTTCCAGCAAAACAGGTAATTTCGTCATGCTCGCATTTAATTGCAATATAATTGCTAGCTAGCGTCACATAATTGAAAATACCTAAATAAATTTTAAGGAAGGCTGCTTCGTGCAAGGGAACCGCCCATGTCAGGATAACCTCTTCGTCAGCAACTTCAAGGAAGAAATGAGCGGGTGAGTAATTGGCAAGCAGAAATTCATCCCGACTTCATAATTGAAATGTTAATTCCATAAATTTTGCCTAATTACGTGTATTTCCATAGTATCCTATGTACACAAGATTATTGAGCGAAGGCTGAAAGAACTGAACAGCGAGCGAATGCAGCGGCGGAAGACGAAGGAAGAGATTCACGAATTGAGACTATTTTACAATCTTTGGAAGAAGCAGGTGGCAAGCACGTCGAAAGCAAGGGATTGGGCCTGTCTCTCCGGACAATGTGGATCGAACGGAAACTGTAAACTGGGCATCAATCCGGTTCTCATGGAAAGCGCCGAGGATCCGCTTCCAGGTCATGATCCGCATGAAATTTCCAGAGCCTCCTACTTTCGTCCACTTTCGATGGTAATCTTCCTGCTCATTCATCAAATGATTAGGGCTAAACTTGTAATTCATATTACACAAATATAATATATTTTGGAATAAACTTGGAACGTTACATTAAATATTATAAAATCTCTGCGCATTGTAATTTAAATCGGGAGTGTTTGAAATGTTTTATCGCGAATCCGACTAGAGGGATTCAATGAAACTCCTCCACACCTTGCTTTATTGCTGCCAAACAATAACACACGATTTTATACATACTTTAGCAAAAATTTAAGTTCAATTCGGTTACTGATAAAGGAAAATGAAGAATCATTATGGTTTATGCCCTAACAGTACGCGAAATATGGCTGTTGCGGTTATTGTATATTGAAGTTGACAACCATGAATAATTTGCGGTGGATCCAGTTCCAGCACACATGTGGTTAATCAATAAAAGCGTGAACCACGTTTTAATTCATCCATTTGATCCACCTTCGGGCTTTGTTAACGTAAATTTCATGTTTCACGTTTACAGAATTTAATTAGCAGCTCAAAATTGATATCCAGGTGTGTCATTCGTCGCATACTGGAGAGCAGCTGTAAACTATATTGAATTTAAAGCATTATATTTCTTACTGCAGATTGCAGTATAAAAAGGGTTTACGAGATCTCTTGAATTTCCATTACTGAAAGAATTGGCGACAATGCTGCAGCTTGGGTTTCAAACGATTTTTATTTTCTCGTGGCAGTGAACTTGGCTTATGCAGCTCTAGCCATTGTCGAAAGCGGTGGTACGTATACATTGATATAAAAAAATCGTTTACCGCTGCTATCTCTTCAAATTTTGATTTTAATTGCAGGAGAGACATGCAGCCAGGTGGGCACGAATGGGGTCAGCACGTTCATCATCAAGGTTAAGACGCCGGCTTTTGGCGACATGAATAATCTGCTGATAAAATTCAATACCACTCGAAAGCTCCCAATTTCCAGCACAGCTTTTCATGATAGTCTGAATGTGGATAAGCTAGTCGACAGAGTGGCTGAACCCTTTGGACCGCTTCCATGTCCACAATTACCGGTTAACGATGCCCAGCAGAACTGCACTGGAGGATTCAGCATGACAACTGCTCAGCAAAATACTTCGGGACGCTTCACGTGAGTTTTATGCACCTAAATGCAATGCACTTTCGTACTGAATTGTCGGCACGATTGATCGATCGTATTCGCCGTCCAAAATCCAATTATTACAACCGCTGAATCTATTAGGTGGGATCGTGGACACTTAACGCCAGTCAACCCAATGAGATTCTCGGAAGATGCTGTGAATAAGACCTTTTTCTGCGTAAACATTGCTCCACAAGACTCTTACACGAACCAGCATCCTTGGAAAGACGTGGAAGTCAAGTCCGAGACCAAGCTGCGATCCACAGCTGGCGCATTTGTCCAGACTGGCCTCTGCTCCGAAGACAATGCAGTTGACGGTACTCTCACATACCGCGGTTGGCGGATTCCGAAGTGTTTCTGGAAACTAATCTGCTACAAAGACACCAACGGAACTGTTCAGGTAGTCGGATTCATTGGAGAAAACACGCTGGTTGGAATAACGGATACAGCAGCTCAAACGCGCCGAACCGAAGCCACCATGACCCCAAGGTCTCAGGCAGACATTCTGAAACTACTGTCCACGCCTACGGTAGTGGGAGAGGCCTGGACAACGGCTGGGACTAGGCTCACCACTGGTAGAAATGTGACCGCGAGTAAAATACCCACTTCGACCAGCTGCAAAGCAGCGCTTGCACTTAGCGACGAGGTTAAAGCTGAATGGACCAAGTACCTCAGTGTTTAGAACTTCTACCTTAAATAAAATTTTGCATCACCTATTCTCATAATGATGAATAAAAATTAGGAGCAATGAATGAAACACTTGAGTTCTAATGGGTTTCAATTTCAATATACCCGTCACATTTAAATTCAAATCACTAAAAGCTGGTCGAGTTTTACAAATATTTTGGAATCAATAGAGTGATATATAATGTATAACAAAGCTTGAAGCTAAGCTCCACTAGTGGCGGTTCATTGCCAATTACTGGGGCTTGTCGATTAACTCACACGCCCGCTCGCGAAGGTCGGAGATTCTTAGTTGTTGTTGAGCGTAACGGTGCGGAGGTACTTCTTGCCAGATGGCATTTCAATCAAGTTAACTCCTTCGGGAAATTCCTTGGCCGCATCTTCCTCTGTCACACTTGGCAACACCATGCAGCTGGTACCAGGCTGTTCAGAAAACCAAACCAAACAGAGCATTTCAATTTTCCTGATGCTGCTAAAAAATACATAGATTTATCTACAGCGATAGCTATTACTTAAGTAAATAGTAAATGATTACTTTGGTAATAGCTATCGTGACAGGGAAAAGGCGCGTGCCAATTAAATGTACTGTTCAGTATAACTAGTTAATTGTCACCCGCCCCTTCCCTGTTGACTGACAACAAATATAATTGTGGTTCCAAGTTCCGCCCATTTTCCTAACAAGTCAAACCTGACAAGTTTACCTCGCTAAATGGACAATTACCGATAGTTAATCGACAAGGCAGCTTTTTTAATTGCTCCCGTCGTGTACAAATGATGAAACGTGTATCACGCTATACACACAAGGTACTTTTGACCCACGAATACCCAAAATAATTACAAAGCACTTCATCATTAAGTACTTGAAATAAAACATGAAAACGGCTTCGGTAATTGGCTTGGGTTTGGACATAGACGAACGGGTGTAGGGTTTTCGTAAGAGGAATCCTAGCTTCTATGAATATTATAGTGGGCGACGGGTTAGTTATATGTTGGGAATCTGGGAACAATCACCTAAATCGACTCGCTACAAAATTACTGCCGAGTTGGCACGCTCCAGAAAATCTATGGTACATGCAACCACCGACCACCATATACAGGGTTACTTTGTTCTTTCCCAATCTAATGTTTGTAGGTACTTGTAATTGTAACAAGCAAAACCTTCAACTGGCAAGAGCAAGACCGAATAAACTGATTTCTAGGGATTTCGGTCTCGTAGAAGAAGATCTGGAATCTGAAATATTGTAATTACCTTCCAGTCGGCTGGCGTAGCTACTTTGCGCTTGATCGTGAGTTGGAGTGAGTCAACGACGCGAAGAACTTCATCGAAGCTCCTGCCAGTGGATGCCGGATACAAAATTAAAGCCTTGAGACGCTTGTCTGGTCCGATGAAGAAGAGCGACCTGCAGGTGAGTGGAAGACCCGCCGCATCCTTCTCGTCAGGGTCAAGCATCCCCAAGAGTGTCGCCAGCTCTCGCTTCTCGTCCGCAATTAGCGGAAACGGGAAATCCTTATTTCTCAGTTCAGGGCAATACGACTTGATGTCCTTCGTAGATAAGAATGATGGTTAAGTAATTTAATTCCGCGTTCCAGGAATAATAGTAACATTTTATTGATGCCTACCTCCGTCCATCCCGTGTGAGACTCCAGTGAGTCACAAGAAAGCGCAATTAGCTTTACTCCACGCGCCTCGAACTTTGGCATATAGTTGGCGGCTCGGCCTAACTCCGTTGTGCAGACAGGCGTGTAGTCCGCAGGGTGGCTGAACAAAATACCCCATCTGAAATAATTTTTTAAAAAAAATGATAATGTTTATGAACATATTTAAAGCATCAATCAAAACTCAACTGGGTTAGGGCTAACAAAATTTGAACTTACGAATCGCCGAGCCACTCATGGAAGTCAATGTCACCCACCGTTGTGGAAGCCTTGAAGTTAGGAAAGGTATCACCCAACCGGAGAGTCATTTTCGGTAGCGCTATCTTTGATTCAGACGATCAACACCTCTGCTTTAACCTAAACAAAATTAATAGCAAGAAGCTATTAGAATTAGAATGTCCTAATCAAAAATCAAAACATATGGGTACAATTGAATTTGGTGTGAGGCAGCGCAGCTGGCAGCGGTAGCATTGGAGCAGCTGTCAGTTCCAACAACCCGAAGTAGGACAGCAGACAGGAAAGGCTACACGGAGTCACAGAAGAAAGGAGGTCAGGCAAAGTATCTAGCGGCGGAGCGGAGACGCACGGAGAGACACACATAAGAGGTAGAAAATCAGCGGCTTATTGTATGGACTATTGCGTGAGGATTGGACTTGCCTGGGACACTGGACACGTCTTGACACGGAGAGGAGTTGACTGCGACTGACGAAGGACGAGAGACGAAGTAGTCGACGATGAAGCCGGAAGAACCTGATGGAAGTGGCCTTGATTTAATTGACCGGTTCAACGCACGGAATTTGTGTTTATTAACTCCCTTCTTCTTCGAACTCGGCGGATCCCTGGAAATCTTTCAGGAAAAATGTGCATCCCTCTATGCACTTCATATGTTGCCGACAAAGGATGATTACGATTTTTACTATTAAAAAAGCCCAGGCATTTTTTGCTTAGCGTCAAACGCGCATTATCTTCTTATCTGGTTCGCTTCAATTGGTATAATACCAAGGCAAAGCCAGGCTCCAGAAGGATTTATGATTACTTCAATTATGACAAGCTAGGGGATTAACGCCTTGGGTACACCATCAGAACAACAGAAAATTCGGTTGGAATGCACCAAACGGTGGGCAGTCTTTTCTAAGTACTTGGAGCCACTTTTGGAGTCACCCAGGTATAAAAACGGCTAAGTACTTGGAGCCACCAAGCAGTGAAAAGTTCTAAGTACTTGGAGCCACCTCAAGGTTTCTGCCTATGAAGAAAGCTGTTTAAGTTAGGTTAGGTTAGATAATGCTTTGTTGCAACAACATTAGGTTATGTAATAGTAACTTATTAAAGTTATTAAACAAACCTAACCCAGTCTGTCTAGAGCGATTAACTAAAATAAAAATACAGTCACGTGCAACCAGACCTGAAAACGCACCTTAGCCATCTAACCTAACTTCAGCATATAATCTAGCCTAACCTAACCTAAACAGCCCTTGCCGTAGGCAGAAGCCCTAAAGTGGCACCAAGTACTTGAAAATTTTCACTGCTTGGTGGCTCCAAGTACTTAGCTGTTTCTATACCTGGGTGGCTCCAAAAGTGGCTCCAAATTCGCTTTTAATTTTAATAAACGCAGAAAATGGTAACGCGAAACACGACTGGAGATAAAAATTTAATACTACGAAATTTACAGTAACATAAGCATAGAATCGTGTCTATGGTAGGAAAGAACCGAGAACGAGTCCACGATTAAGTTAATCCATCGAATTGGAAAATATTACGCGGCTAAGCTCAATTAGTTTCAGCTCAATATCAATTACAGACAAGTTTATAGTTAGTTAGTTTCATATTGACATTGAGCTCAAGCCAATTAGGCGTCTGACCTTATATTATAATTTGAGTGAGTGACGCTAACATAATAGAATCAGCTGGAAGCCGAAGTTAACTTCCCTTTAATTTTTCAAGGCTAGCAGGCACTTTCCTAAGCCAAATAATTTGCACTGTGACGCTCGGTGGTACCGGCGGGGTAACTTCAAAGATTTGAATATTCCGGATCCGGAAAACAACTTGACGCAGAAACTGAAAATCGGAGATCGATTCGTCGGTTTCTGTGTCTGGTGTCATCGTCATCGTCGCTGTCACTTCTAAGTTAGTGCTGGTCAGCTAGTTGCTTAGTTAGTTTGGACGCTAGGAGGCGAAGTCACCATACAATGGCTTCCCCCGGAGTATTAGGTAATCAGGTCAAACGTGATTTTTAGCGGCATCATGTTTGTATTTTGTATTTATTTGAATTTCAAGCCTGCCTGAAAATAATAAATACCTATTGTGTTTTACAACTTTTATCATGCCAAATTTTAACCTTTTTACTTTTGGTTTCTTCTCAGGGCCAGACCATGTCTACGTAATGACCCGAAAAGAAATTACTAATCCAATGCAGATTCAAAAGTGGCTCAAGTCCAAAGCGTATCACGTAAGTCTTCAGATTCGGATTCGCTATAATCCTTAATTTGGTTCCTTAACTAAACTACGAATAGTGATTTAATGCCTCTCCTTAAATAGGAATATGTGGCGTTTATTGAGTGTCTAAATGAGGCTGTGACGGGAAAGCCTCAGGATCATCCAATTGAGTCTTCGCCCATCGTGCTGGCCATGGTGGGTATTCTCCAGAAGCTGAGTCAATGGATTGATGAGATTCCGCCAATTCCACAGCCTCAGCGATTCGGAAACAAGGCCTTTCGAGACTGGTTTGCCCGTCTTAATGAAACTGCGGAGTCACTCTTGCGGTCATCTTTCCCGGAAAAATTTCATTCGGCACTTCACGAAATCACTACTTATTTGGTCGAATCAATGGGAAATGACACGAGAATTGACTATGGAACTGGACACGAGATGTCATTTGTCATGTTTCTCTATTGTCTATTCCGGATTGGAGCTCTAGACATCCAGAGCGCAAACGACAAGATCGGAGCTGTTACTCGGGTATTTGAGGAATACATGGTGCTCGTCCGGAAACTGCAAATGGTTTATCACATGGAACCGGCTGGAAGTCATGGGGCCTGGAGCTTGGACGACTTTCAGTTCGTTCCCTTCATTTGGGGCAGCAGTCAAATGATCGGTTAGCTTGACATGTCATAACAGATTTCTAACCTACTCCGCTATTCTACTACAATGTACAATATTTACTGAGCGCAATTTTAATTGCGTTGATTACAGGAAACCCTCAAGTTGAGCCTCAAAATTTCACTGACCATGCAGTAATTCAGCGTATGAGTAAGAACTATATGTTTTTTTCATGTCTCAACTATACGATGGAAGTGAAGACGGGTCCTTTCCACGAGCACTCCAACCAACTCTGGAATATAAGTAAGTCATACCAACCTATATATGACAGCTTTTCTTCCACAATCTGTTAATGCCACAATTTGCATTGCAATTCTCTAGGCGGGGCTCAAAGCTGGAATAAAGTCAACCAAGGGCTGATCAAGATGTACAAGGCAGAAGTACTCGCCAAGTACCCTGTAATTCAGCACACCTTCTTTGGCTCGATTTTCTCAGTTGAGGAACAGATTGGAGCCCCACATGGATTCCAGCCGCCAGGTCGCCCGCTACAGGACAGGCGACACACTGCGCCCAGTTTCCACCCGCCGCCTGCAGCCATCATCTCAAGCCCTTCGGTAGAAGCTCTGGCCTCTGTCCCTGCGCCTGTTGACAAATCCAACGATTCCTCGACCTAAATCTAACGACATCTCATAACTTAATTAGCTCATAAAATTTTCTACCTGTGATGTGTGCATCTTGTACTAATCCTACTCCACCATTTAAATTCTGTTCAGCTATACTAGTGTTCATACGCTAACCAATTTACCCTTCAGAATATGTGTAGCTGGGCTTTAGATTAGAATTTACTCAGTTGTGATTATAAAATATGAATTGGCGTGGCCTGAATAAGACATCGAAATAGAAACTCGTTGCTTACGTTTTTTCGAAAGTTGAAATGTAACGTTATGCAGCGTAAAGCATTAGCATTTACCTAGGACTCAGGCTTCATTAATTTGGATAGAACTTCTACGACTATTGAATGGATGAATTTCGCTGACGCATCTAATTAATTCTACGATCGAAGCCGCTATTCTTGAGTTCTTGAGCGAAGGCTTAAACTTTAAAAAAACAAGTTTACGACGCTAAGCAATAAATTTCACTTTTGACTGCTTTTCAGTTGGTAAATCAGTTTTTATTGCCGGTTAGGAAACAAAGGATTTTCTCCCTCAATTGAATGAGTATTAAGTCATAAATTTGGAATGTGAAAGTTGCATTGGCATTCCGAGGTTTCAATTTAGGTTCGAAGTCCTTAAATCTTAGTATTACTTGTCCAGTTCGTGTAGTGAGTGGAAGGCAAATTTACACTCTAGGATGCGCAAAATCGCTTGCTTTGTTGTGGTTATGATAGCCCTATGCGCTCTGCCACAGGGATTGGCGTCATGGGCTGAAGACGATGTGAAAGAAGTACCTTGCTTCGACTTTGTACCTGCACCTGCCAGCGAGCTAGCAATGGTAAGTTCATGGTATATTCGTGGGTTGAACTTATACCCGAATTGAACTGAACATGGCTTCTTTACAGATCAAAAATCATGGCGAAGGCTGGTGGCATTATCTTCAAGGGAATCGAGCACATGCTCGAATCAGCTCCATTGTTCTGACCGGAAAACCGCCAGCTGAAGCAACGATAACTAGCGCTTGTATTAAGGTATCGCGCCACGATAAGGGGTTCAAGCAGACTGGATTCGGTGGCATGGCGGAATTTAAGTGTGAGGAAATGGATGGGAAGCGAATGTGTAAACCAGACCCTGACAGCAAGTCAACTATGCCAGAGTGGGCAGCGCAGCGAGGTAACAAAGGATTATTGTAAATTAATGACTGATGAAGCTTATCTAATTCGAAATGCTTTTCTGGTATATGGCCTCAGGAATGACCGATTCGACGACTGTGTGGACTCACGGAGGTATGTACGCTATAGCCCTGCGATGTTCTGGAACTGGCGCTAGTGCCACTACGGTCTGGTCTTTGCGTTCGACTGAGGCCAAGGATCCTCCACAAGAAATCAAGGACATGGTGAAAGAAGTCGTCATGAAGCTCGGCTTCAAGGCCGAGAATATCCTGGATTATCCATGCAACGGCTGCCCAGTTTCGGGTATGGGTGCTTACGGTCTAAAAACCGCAGATGCCGCTCAAAGTGGCAGATCTATTGCTACAGCTTCCAAACCAGAAGATGACAAAACACAAGGAGCCGGATACGCCGGAGCAGAGCAAAAAGACGTTATGCAAGCCGGAAGGTCAATTTCAGCTGCAGGTGCTCAGGAAATGAAGGCAGAGGCTGCAGATAAACAAGGAGCTGGCTATGCCGCCGCTGACATGAAAGAAGTCAAGTCAGCCGGAAGATCAATTGCAACGGAATCCAAGCAAGAAACTATGGGCGAGGAAAAACAAGCCGGAAGATCAGTTGCAACAGAATCCAAGCAAGAAACTATGGGCGAGGAAAAACAAGGCGGAAGGTCAATTGCATCAGCATCGAAACCTGGGTCATGGGCTAGAAGAAGACGTGAAAGAAGTAGCGTGCTTCGACTATGTGTCTGCACCAGCCAGCGAGCTAGCGATGGTAAGCGTCGTTTTGTTTTTTTGCGTAACGAATCGAACTTGTACGTCGATTGATATGAAATTGATTGTTGACAGCTCGAAAGTTCAAGGGATGGTTGGTGGCACTATCTTCAAGGGAATCGCGCACATGCTCGAATCAGCTCTATTGTTCTCACTGGAAAACCGCCAGCTGAAGGAACCCTAACTAGCGCTTGTATTAAAATATGGCGGCACGATAAGGGGTTCAGGCAAACTGGATTCGGTGGCATGGCGGAATTTAAGTGTGAGACAATGGATGGGAAGCGAATGTGTAAGCCAGACCCTGAAAGCAAGGGAACTATGGCAGAGTGGGCAGCCCAGCGAGGTAACAAGACTATAATACATTACTGACTGAGACTTTAATGAACCTTATTTAATTCAAAATGTGCATGACCTCAGGAATGACCGATTCGACGACTGTGTGGACTCACGGAGATAAGTACGCCTTAGCGCTACGTTGCTCGGGAACCGGGGCTGGTGCTACAACGGTCTGGTCTTTACGTTCGAACGAGCCCAAGGATCCTCCACAAGAAATCAAGGACATGGTAAAAGGAGTCGTCATGAAGCTCGGCTTCAAGGCTGAGAATATCCTGGATTATCCATGCAACGGCTGCTCTGTTTCGGGAGCGGGTGCATACGGCATAAAAACAGCGGAAGCCGTGCAAAGTGGTAGATCTATTGCTACAGAAGACAAAACACAAGGAGCGGAGCAAAAAGAAGTTATGCAAGCCGGAAGGTCGATTGTACCTGAAATGAAAGCAGAGGAAGAGAAGCAAGGATCAGGTTATGCTGCAACCATGGAACACAAAGAGGTCAAGCCGCCAGCAGGAAGATCAATTGCAGGTGACGTAATGGAAATGAGTGATACCCAAAAAGCGGCAGGAAGATCTATGGGAAGCGACATGAAGGCAGGAGGAGAAGAACGTCAGGGAGCGGGCTACGCTGCTATGGGTTCC
The DNA here is from genome assembly GCA_009869905.1 of Ceratophysella communis. Taxonomy (NCBI): domain Eukaryota; kingdom Metazoa; phylum Arthropoda; class Collembola; order Poduromorpha; family Hypogastruridae; genus Ceratophysella; species Ceratophysella communis. The sequence goes on along the minus strand of VNWX01000383.1, from coordinate 10,103 downwards.
GACATGAGTGCAGCCAAACAGGGTGGTAGATCCATCGGGTCAAGCATGGCTGCAGAAGGGGCTATGGACCAGCAAGGGGCTGGATATAGTGCCGGTAAATCTGAAACCCAGCAAGCAGGAAGATCACTTGCAGGAATGTTATCCAAAATGGAGACTGAAGAAAAACAGGGAGCCGGTTACACAGGATGAGCCGTTGGAGAGCAAAAGTCATAAGCATAAGATTCGACCTTCGCTTCTGAATCTGCTTTCAATTATTTTATTATTATTCTCATATTCAAGTTATTAGCTTAACCAAATCTGGATTTAATCTTGATTAAATTGCATTGGTAAATCGTGATTAAAACTCTGATTTATTACATTATTACTCATTGTCAGAAGTATTTCAATTAAGTACGCCACTTTCAAGTATTTTATTTGACAAAAAATCATAGCGTTTACGATTCATTGTGGTATGGTTCACTTTATGAGCATCGGGTTGTCTCAATAAATTTCGATTGGCTTTCATTCAACATTCGATTTTTAAGTATGCCCCATTCATTAGGGTTATAGGTATCGATTATCAACGTTATTCATACGCGTGTTAACGAATTGCCTTGAAATTTTCTACGCCTGGGCAAGAGCAAGACCCCTTTGAAATTAGTATAGCTGTTTCCACTAAAGGCATAGCATGGTGAATATTGCGCATTAAGTACCTACTTAAAGATAACAGGTCGAATAGTTAAGTTTGAAAATTGAAGGATTACTATAGATATTCTCAAGGCTATTGGTATTTTAATAAAGCCTCGTCAATAAATTTAGAAAATAAAAGGCTTTACTGATCCGAAAAGCTTCACATTATCACCATGTTTCAATTTCAATACAAACTTTTCTTTTTGACTGCGCTTCTGTCCTTGGGATCAGCTAATCCATTTTCTCAAGAGAACGTGAAAGAGGTGTCATGTGAAAACGAATACAAACCAGCCAATCAAGCGAGTACCGCATGGGTAAGTGTCAAAACCGGCTGGATCGAAAGTTTAAAGCTATTCTTTCTAACCTATTTGGTACTTTAGATCAAGCAGCGCGAAGACGTGGTTTGGTACTACAAAATGGGTAACCGAGCTCACGCTCGGGTCATCACACATGTGCTCACTGGCCAGGATCCCACTGGGATTGAAATATTTAAAGACTCCTGTTTCAGCATTCGACGTACCAAGAACGGATTTTCTCAGAGTGGATTCAAGACTCACGCAGACTTCAAGTGTAGCGGGGACTTTGGAGCACCTCGAACTTGCTTCCCCGACCATGAAAGTAAAACTACCGTCCTGGAATGGGCATTCATTCGAGGTATTTATTTCCCCAGCAGAATTGGTCGTTTTTTAATCGAGTACTTAAAATATTACATGCAATCAATATCTGATCCCAGGAACCACCGAGGCGACCGTTGTTTGGACCGATAACAGCAAGTACGAGCTTGGATTTCGGTGTTCAGGCGGAACCACCCTGTGGTCACTTCGCTCGACTGACCGAAGCCCAGTGGATGAAGCGACAAAAAAGACAGTTCTGGATTTCGTGGAGAGCAGAGGGTTTCATCGGGATCATGCAGTAGAATTTCCACATGATGGCTGCCCTGAAGTCGCTCGATAAAAGTTGAAGTGTTGAGCGAACCTAACTCTATCCCAGGAAATAAATCAACCTCCGCTAAGCCTGCATATGTACTTATCTTTAGTTTAGCGTCATCGCTAGAGAGGAGATGTGCTTACGTACCCCAAAGTTCTTTATTAAAAATCCGTGACAAGAAGTGGTTCAAAATAGAAGCGCATAATTATTGAACATCAAATTCACATAGGTACGAGTAATACCAAATTTGTTCGAAAAATCTGTCGCACGCGTCCCTAGATCAGTTTACACTTTCCGGAAAGCATAAGGAGACCAAAGAGGGAGGCTGCGGCAGCGGCGATTGCGATGACCGACCACAGAAATCCCCAGCATCGTGCGCTTCCACAAAGTTCCTCTGCGAACATGACCGCGTCCGACTTGCCCTGTTCCTGGTTACTGATCTTCTTCAGCAGTACATCGTGCACACAGTCATAAAGGGCATGTAGAGTGCACACAGTCCCAATCACCAGCATGCACCAGCGCAATGGCTGAACCGTCATTTCGACTTTCTCCTCAAGTACCCACAGTGCCGCCGGAATAGCAGCCATCAGCACCACGAGGATTCGCATCATGAAGCTAAATCCACATCTGCAGCCACACAGTCGTGTGTCCTGCACAAAATTCACATTATTAATAGATTTTGTAAACCGAATATGACGTTGCCCTGTACCGTTTAAAAAACGTCTATTACTTGAACTTTGAGAACGATGGCAGTGACGAGGCAGGCAACCATGAAAACGCCTGCCGCAATTTTCGTCGGAAGCCGATCCCAGGTCATCAAGATAAAGAACGCACCCCAAACAACGGACCCCGTGTATACCCGCTGACAGAATGACCCACCTCGTACCGCCCCGACTCCTTGTGACACCGCCGAAGTGTTCATTTACCTGTGAACCATGTGATTACGCACGAATGTTACAATTGATTTCAATTCTCATCTTAGCCCAATAGCATTTCGAAAAATTTAACTGAACCTGACCTCGATTCCAGTGACACTGCCACAGGTGAGCCAGGTCGCTGATGCATGTGAGAACTCATGTAGAAATACAGCTACGAGTTTGATGGGTGCAAGGATGGCGGAACTCCAGAGAAAGCCGGTGACCACGGCAGTGACCCCGATTACGATGAATGCCTCGATCTGAGGCGTGTTGCAGCAGCAAAAACCGTTGCCGGACATTCTGAAATGTTGCTTCCGTTTAGAATTTAGAGCAGTGGTACTACCGCCAATAGAACGTCCGCACCCACACAAACCGTACTATTCCGTATGAGAGTTCGAACTTTAAGTCATTATTTTTCCATTATCAAATGCACGGCAATTCTCATGTTGACGTATGGCACTTTACTATGTATTCCGTATAGTGAAAAGAAGATAAGCGCGAAGGTTATTCAGTGTTTACTCCGGCCTGGCTATACTTTTACTGTCAACCCAACCTCAAACCAAATTATGTATTGACTACTGACAAAATTATAATATCTGTGCCGCAGCGATGAAGTATAGAGAATACTAACTGTGTGCTACTAAACTTTACTAATATTGGTCTCTTTTTTCTCACACGCAGGACGACTCTTGAGCTGAGAGTGAGTGTGGGATGAGCTTGACGTAACGTAACTAATGGCAAAATGGCAATTAGTAACTCTAAGCTTCAACTTTCCATTTCAATGTGCATATCAGCAATTATGGTATAGCTTGCACTGCACAGCACATGCACAGGTAGTTCTTATTCCTCACTGAAGTAAACCTTCTTCCAAATCCAAACTCGAACCACTGGTAGTAGTGCAGATGCAGAAGACTTCCGGGAGTTATTTGCATCACAATTTAACACTTTGCATTTGCACGTGCAGTCTCTGATATGGCTTGGTGGCTGGTGCTTGCAAGATTTCGCATCTGTTTTTAGAGATGATCCAGTCGTAAGGTTATTGCTTCCGTGTGTAGCCAGTTCCAAATATAGATTTGCAAATATCGTCTTATATAGGATAAGCATAATTTTTGTGCTTTAGTCATAACGGCGTGTATCTGGTACTAATTGCTTGCACTGCACAGCACATGCACAGGTAGTTCTTATTCCTCACTGAAGTAAACCTTCTTCCAAATCCAAACTCGAACCACTGGTAGTAGTGCAGATGCAGAGGACTTCCGGGAGTTATTTGCATCACAATTTATACTTTGCATTTGGACAGACTCTGATATGGCTTGGTGGCTGGTGCTTGCAAGATTTCGCATCTGTTTTTAGAGATGATCCAGTCGTAAGGTTATTGCTTCAGTGTGTAGCCAGTTCCAAATATAGATTTGCAAATATCGTCTTATATAGGATAAGCATAATTTTTGTGCTTTAGTCATAACGGCGTGTATCTGGTACTAATAAATATTTCGATTTCTTACAGAAGTTAGTCACAGTCACCATCTGCATCTCAGAGTCGAGATTGGAATAAGATGTATGCACTCAAACGATGAAAATCTACACCTACTTGAAAGTGAAGATGAGTATTTTAAGTAAAGTCGATTTTGTGATGGCGTCGTTGGATAGAAATAGGAAATACCACCCTCACTTGAACCGGGTCACGAACTCATCTCAAATTAATACTGAAATCAATACTCTGTATTCGAGTTTCAGATATTGACTAAACTTAAGCCAATTATGTCCATTTGCGTGACCAAAGTTCTGGAACTTTGATCACGAATATATGTACATGTCCTTATAGCCATGCCGCTGAAATATTGCATTTAAGATCGCTATATCGTGTACAGCATTCATGCTGTGGTTTCTTCACCCGACGCGACGCTAGTATCCTTTATTTCAAAAATTTCCTAGCAATCACAAAAATTAAGAACAATGCAATAGGTAAATATTTGATACACTGACTTCAGACTCACAATCAGATGCAAGTAAAACCGTTCAAATATGTACGTGATATTTACGGTTAAAATATCTGGTGAATCCAGTTAAACGGGATACCCACTACTCTGGCAAGAGATAGCCAAAGAGCGCTTCAGTAGTTGTAGCTTCTAGCATAGTCTCATCATGCAGTGATCTAGGGCACATATTGGTTTAACGGAAGCATCTGAGTCCGAGTTTTGACCCTGGCATCCTTTCAAGGGTGAAACCATGACTTTGTCGTCGGGATGCACAAAATAAGCGATGGACTGTCGAGAAATCCGTTTCTTGATTTCACTCTCGGGAATTAGGACTCGATGCATCTATGGTTAGTTTAGTAAAATTTGGAATTAGTTAATTGCTAGATTGTACTGAGCTTATGGCCAAAGCAGCCGCACTTACTGTTGCTGGATATTTTCCGGCGGACCAAAACTGCAGTAAATCCCCTGTATTGACCAAAATGGTACCAGGAATAGGAGTCGCCGGAACCCAGACATCTTGAGTAGTTTTCACCTGAGGTAAAATAAAAACGGTTTAAAGGCTTGATTTTGTTGCAGAAATAAATCATTAAAGAAGTCTGGTAGCTACCTCAAGGCCACCGATCTGATCCTGGAACAGCAGCGTGAGCGTTCCATAGTCCGTATGTGGAGCACAGCGAACTGTTCCAGCATCGATCTTCATGGTTTCCGGAATTGCGGGGTAGAACAGCGTTCGAAAAGTGGTGCAAGTAGAAATACTTGGATCTACTAGAAAGCGATTTTGTTTGACAAAAAATTCCTCGTCGTCCAGCTGAAGTCCTCTCGCAAGAATTCTGTGCAGTTTGTCCAGCAACTCCTTGCATTCGGCTTTCAACCCAGTTAGCTTCTCCTGAAAGTTTGGAACTTCTTCGTCTGGCGTTCGAAGTTCGGCGGTATTAGCGTGCTTGACTCCCGAAATATCGAAGCTCTCTCTGTACTCGTATCTCGACGATGGGTCCAATCTGTCGAAAATTTAAGAAATGGAAATTGAACTTTTATGGCAACGAATGTTAGCTCGATTAGCGACTCACTGTTCTTGATTCGGCTGCGTGTATCCAGAATAGCTGAGTGTGATATCCTTCGTATACTTCACCTTGACCTCTTTGCTGAGTTCAAAGAAAGCCTTGCTGACTTTGAAGCAGTCGTTAATCTGAAATTAGTAGGTGGGCGGTAAGGTCATGCAGTCGTATAGCGACCATGATCAGGATCAGGAATATATCTGTAATTTGTACCTTTTCCTGTGGAATTCCATGGTTCTTCAGATACACAAACCCAATTTGCGACAGAGCGCTGTCCACTTCCGAGGTTACCAATTCCCAATCAGATGCACTCGGAGTTCGTCCGTTTTCAGTGGAAATAGGCCCGAAATCAACAAGTGGGATTTTGTCCATTGTATTCTATTTGCTTGTGTTGAACAAGAATCCTCCCAGCAGAGTTTGAAATCTGTCAGAGATTTAATTGAAATGCTCAAAGGTTTACGGTAGTCAAGCTGTTTACGATATTAAATTGTCGTATGTAAAGTTGAGATATCTATACTGTAATAGCTATGAGAAATCCTTGTCACATGGTAAAGAAGGTTTGACAGATTCAGGGTGAGTTTTTCTTCTTGATCTCTGTCGACTGCATTGAATACCAACATTTGACATAAGTCTAATGATAAAGCTAATACCTACCTATGTTTAAATCTACGTTTGTACTTTGAACTACGGCTATGCTAGCCATTATCTCTCTGTTCCTAATCATAAGCAAGAGGGTTGGTAGTTGATAAATTGGTGCCTAGTGACGTGTGTAAAAACAAGAAAACAGAATTATTATAGGATGCATCTAACACACGTGCAGGAGGCTCAGAAAATGTTCACAGGGCCTCTTACTTTAAGTTATCATGAGGCCTTTTTGGGGGAAGCCATTGGAATTGCTAGTGGAATGAATCAATTTTTGCTGATTTTAAATGTGGTTACTTTACATACAACCCTACAGGTTAGCAAGAGGGTTGGTAGTGGATAACTTGGTGCCTCGTGACGTGGGTAAAAACAAGAAAACAGAATTAATATAGGATGCATCTAACACACGTGCAGGAGGCTCAGAAAATGTTCACAGGGCTTTTTACTTTAAGTCATCATGAGGCCTTTTTGGGGGAAGCCATTGGAATTGCAAGTGGAATGAATCAATTTTCGCTGATTTTAAATGTGGTTACTTTACATACAGCTTACAGGTATACATACAGCATGTGGAATGTGAATTGTTATTTCCGCCAAAGTATTTTTCTATTATTTCCCAAGAATGCCTGGACTGTTGAAACGTCGCGATAAACGTTGCAACAATTCCCGTTTCTTAATTGTAGACTGTATTGACAACGAGAAACGATTTTCTGTCAAAGTCATTTATTAAAAAGCTCTATAAAACGGTAAATGGTGCAACAATTGAGATAATAATGAGATTTTTAAAGAGAGCTGGTGTTAAATGAGATTATTTTCATAAATTAAGTATCACTATTAACTTGATGCTAACTAATCTTAAGTATAATTTATAACTTTTGATGGACGGCTCATTCACCGGTGATTAATTGCATGTGTTTTCAGACGTAGTGGTGAGTCTCTGACGCCGGGTTGGACATTCCACCCGCCGGACTTCCACTTCCACGTCCATTTGTGCCCAGATCTCGACCGAGAGCAGGCTGGAGCTGCATGTGCTGATGACCGTCACCCTCTCGGTAGCGCTCCAAGGCGCTCTTGTACTCTCCCCAAAGAGACAGTCCTGCAAACGCATGGATGAACATGGCAAGGACAGCAAAGGCATACGCCCAGGATAAGTAGTTGAAATTAGGGTATTGGACCCAATCCCGTCGGTAACATTGTCCCCCGAAAATGGCCACGGATAAGAAGAGCAGAAAAGCTGTCAATAGGAAACAAAATTTGGTTATTTAATGTTGATTTCATTTCAGCAGCGTCCAGCCATGATTCAAATTTTGCTTGAACTAAAGTTCATCATTGATGCCTAATTACATATTAAATTACCTGTCACTCCATTGGCAATGCAGCACACGAGCGTCAACAACCATTCCATGCTAATGATGAACTTTAGCGGCCATCTTGTGACCACAAAGGCCAGAATAACTTGCGTTCCAAAGGAGCTCATAAAGGCCAGCGTGTAGAAAGCCTGAACTGTCATTAGCCAGCCTGTTGAAGTTGAAACACAGAGAAGCTTTAAAAATCTGACATTTTTCTGAAATCGATTACATGACGTAGCCGTCTGGCTCACCTGGCAGCATCCACTCCCGAATAATCCGGTACTCCTCACTGAACACATAATGGCAGCCGGTAAAGAGCTTGTCAAACTGGTAATGCGGGTGTCGATAGTCCTTGAAGCAAAATTCCCAAAGTCCCATGTTCTTGAAGGGACTGAAGGTGTACTCCCATGATACCAGCCAATAGGGACTGCGATTCGAGAAGAATTCAATCAGTAATGATTCGCATAGAGTACCAAAATCGTACTCAATTTTTAATACCTTGAAAATCCAAAAAGTACGAATACGCCACCCAGAAACGTCAACAGCGATCCAAATACTAGGGCGCCTAGAATTAGCCAGCGTCATGTATAAATTTGCTACTTTTTGGTGTGGGCTGAGAAGATGACAATAGCTTACCTGATGGCTTTGGAATTTGGATCTCAAATTTCTGGACCCGGTGTTGGTTGAATATAGACGACATTCTGTTTAGTCGTTATGCTAGCTGCACTACTACCACCGTACCATAATCCCGATGTCACTGTTAAAAAACTAGGGCCTAGTTCAATACAAATCTTAAGACAGCGCCTGAGACGTTCGTTGATTTTGGAGTTCTAATCGCAATCGGTGACTCAAATTTATTTGATCACAAACGCGGGTGTGTTGTTAGTCTTTGGAGGAACGGATACGGCTATAAGACAACCACACCTACTACCCCTATACCACCGCCACCACCTAGTACCTGTCAGGACAATGGGATATAAAAAATAACAACAATTGAACCCCGTTTGACTACACCAGCTCTGCTTACTTGCGTATAGATGGATACAGGTGTACTCGGAGTTGTTGGCAAACAGGTAGCAGAGGCTCAGGTGGACAATATTCCACTACTTCGATTGAAAAAACGCGATGTTTTATCGAAGGAAATAAAGCATTGCATATCCGATCGGATGCTTCCGTGCAATATCGATTCAGTTTTTATTAAGTGACTCATATTCCACGTATTCGATGCATCATTTTGGCCTGGCTTATTCCTCTAATTCACTTAATGGATATATTTTTCAAGCCTGTCTGCTTTATTTACTCTGAAGAAAAAGTATTTTTTAGGCATCGAGGTCAAGCGGTACATATAATTGAAGCGCGTGGCCGAAATAAAGTCTCTCCGCGGTTGTATGAGAAGTTTCTCCATTGTGTTCTGGACTTTTGGTTCTGGACTTTTTTTCTAGAATACTTCAATTTGGTTTGGACTCGGTCTAATGAATAAACGTGCTTTCTGCGCAGTTTAAGTTTTGGATTTCAATTTTTCGTTCCTCGTTTCAAATTTCAAACAAGCGCTCAATCTCGCATTAAAAAAAGGTGTGACGATATGATCAAGGTTTTAGCATTAGTATCTGTACTGTTTATTATTTCTCTCGATTTTTCCTTCGAACTTCGAACTATTGCCTTATTGATCTGATAAGTCTAACTTGGTACAAACTACATTGTTTAGTGATAAAATTTTTAAACTTGAGAAAAACTTATTAATTTTAACTTAGTTTTAGTTAACAACATTTTCGAACTGCGAACTATTGCCTTATTGATCTGATAAGTCTAACTTGGTACAAACTACATTGTTTAGTGATAAAATTTTTAAACTTGAGAAAAACTTATTAATTTTAACTTAGTTTTAGTTAACAACAGAGTTAGATTTGAAGCGAAGGTGCGTTGACCCAAGGATTGAAATATTCTCAGAGTGTAACTAGTCATGGCAAATGGCAATCTATTAATTCATCCCGTTATCATATTTTAATTATAAGGGCTCGGCTAGGTTTGCAATCCTTTCTTCAACCGCAACAGGATCCCTACCAAATACATATATTCCATACATAATATTATGTATCATTTAATAAACTTTTCTATACAATAAATATGGCATTTGTATTATTGCGAAACATAATTAATAATATTACAATAACAGGAACAGGAAGCAGCTCCAGCACTTAAAGATATAAGAGCATATATAAGATATATAAGCACTTAAAGATAAAGTATTAGTATGGCAAAAGTATTAGCACGTGGTTAGATAACATGCTCGTCAAAAGCAGTATTATCTATATATTGCAGCTTGAATGAGATTTCTTCGCTCAAATTGAACGAAAATGTCTATTTGAACACAGGTTAGCTCAAGAATAAATTAAATTAAACAAAAAATGCATAAAATAACGAATAAGTAAGCTAGACACTACAATAAGGCTAACATTAAAAACGTCTAAAGATCACAACAAGGATTGCAAAATGGTTCATTGATTCAACTCGCATTCAACATAATGGCGATACTAACAATTGGAAATCAACGCATAATTCGAATACTTAATT